>JAFVLL020024231.1:30000-34497 GCA_021397915.2 Tor tambroides | reverse complement strand
TTTTGATTGCTTCTATTGTCCTCTTTTGTAAGTCGCTTTGGATAAAAGCGTCTGCTAAATAACTAAATGTAAATGTAAATGTAAATGTAATAGTATTTGTAGACGCTATAAACGGTGAGTTTGTGGCTGTTGGGTAACTATAAAGCACATATTATGGTGTGTGTGTGTAGTAAAGCTGATGGTGTGGTGATCACCATCAGCTTTAAAAGGTGATCAACCCTTTACATCAGCATTTATTTCACTAGAGAGAATCACATCCCCCGGTTTTCTGCCCTTTGCATTTTCCTGCAAAGATATCATTTCTTTTTATTTCTTGTTATAAAAAGTTACATTTATTAACCCAGTTTGCTAAATGCTTTTAGTTTGCTAAATGCTAAGTGAATATTCACTAAATTAATGATAATTTCATAATCATCAGGAGGAAAGAATATACAAACTTTTTTCAGAATAAATAAAAACAAACATCCATATTAATCTTTCGTAGTTTAGTTTTTTTTTTTTTATCCTTTTCCTTAAGAAACAATGTCTACATGTTGTGAAGTAATGCTTTGCTTGGTAAAAAAGAAGACAAAACTTTATTTTAATGTGTTTAATAAGTAATTTTGTGTTTTACAGAGCAGAGGTTACCCAACTAAAACATTTTAGTAAAACTTAAACTGCATTTGTTCTCTTTATGCTATTTTTTTTTTTAAATTTTCCATGCAATATTACTACATTGAGTAGGCTTTTATTTAGACTATTTATTTCGACCATTTTATTTATACATCTTTTAAACCATTTATTAAAAGAAAAGGCTCATAAGAATAATTTGTTCATGAATCGGATGACACATGTTGTGCTACTCGTTTGTTTGCTGCAGTGGTCAGCAGTGGTCAGCTTGTCAAACGAGAGATGTCAGCAATCAGACGTGTGTCTATATCTTGTAACAAACATGCATATATTTAAAAATGACTGCCTCTTCCACGCAGGAGAGGGACAAGTTCTACATGAACCGCATCGTTGTTCTGGAGCTGCTTCAGGCTCTGAAGTTCAAGTCATCCATCCCTGATACGAACCTGCTGCTGCTGGTGCAGGTAGTGTCTCTGTCAATCTGCGTCTCACAGTAAGAGAAGGTGGAGTAAAAAACATCTGGATGCATAACTAGTTTTCTATTGCTACTAGTCCTACTAATATCAAACAGCAGAATAAAAGACTGGTATCTAGTTGTATAATATCAGATGTTTTTTGGTGTCACATGCTGCCTTGTGCTAACATCGCTAAACAGGATCTGCAGTGAGTTTGTGATAATGAATTAGATTGAAGAGATCAGGCCCTGATGTCTATATGGTATGGTCTGTCTCCTCAGTTTGTGTGTACAGACATCGGGACGCGTCTGGCCAAATCCACCATCCTCCAGAAGCACATGATCTCTGCTCTGCCTGGGGTGAGGCTTGTCTGCTTCATGCACTGATGTGTCTGCTCATTAGTGCTGACTGTAGACATCACAGGTGTTGTGTCCCCTCAGTGCACCACAGCAGCGATGGAGTGCTTGCGGCAGTATCTGAGCGAGCTGCTGGACTTCATCGCAGACATGCACACGCTGACCAAACTAAAGGTAAACTAAAGGCCTGCAGTGGGAACTGTCATTTTTTTTGCACACAGGCTGTCATGTATGTTCATGGAAACTTCAACGCACATCTGTCTCATCAGCTGGCAGTTCCTCTAACGCTTGAGCGTGGTACTAGCATCAATAAAACCATGGATTTGATTCTCAGGGATCATGTGAACTTAATCAAATCTGTTCCCTAAAAGCAGTGTAAGGGTGACATTCCACTAGCTGATTTAAAGAGGTCATGACATGGATTTTTAAAATTATTTTAATATGTTCCTTGAGGTTTACTTATAATGTTAATAAAGGTTTTTTGCACAAAAAAAATAAATAAATATATGGAAAAATGATTATTTTCAACCCTCATTCTGACCCTCTCTCAGAAACAGGCAGTTTTAAGGGGCGGGTCCTTCAGTATTCAGCCACTGTTATGATTGGCTAATGTCACTGCATAGGAAACAGTATCAAGGTCCCCTCACTATTGCATGTGAGCGTTTTTGACAACATGGCCAAAAATAAGCCGGTCATTCCAGACAAAGCATTATGAAATCATTTACTTACAGTTTGTGATGCAGCTGCAGTCAGATCTAGTACCGCTTCATCTTTCAACAGATGTTTCTTCGTGAGCTCTCCATGACACTGTGCCTCGTTTACAAAAGAAATATCTGATCAATCTTCAGACACGATCCGGGGTGCCATTAAAAATAAACTATCCACTTATTCCTTACGCTGGGATCCTTCTGATATCTGCACAAAGACGCAAACGAGCTGTTTAAACCAAACGCATCAAAGCGAACGTTCTTTCACTCCGTTTGTCCCCCTGACAGACTCAAGCGCGTGGACTGTGTCAGAAAGTGAAGACGCATCAGTATTCTGAATCCAGTGTAGACAATATAGCGGCAGTGACTGTAATTTTTATTTGTTTTTGACGCAACACGACACTCGCATTCAGCATAATCAAGCCGTTAGCAACTGAACTGAACACCAGTGGGCGGGGCCTATGGTGAGAAGATGACTATTCGTCGATGTCTTGGTTTGGAGGCGTGTTTATGCAAATGACTGCGCCTAGGTGATGTCACCTTGCCCCATTGGATCCAAAACGAGCCATTTTTGGAGCTTGATTGAATAAATACTTTGTTTATCATGAGGAGGAAGTCTTAAACTATGAAATTTACAGGATTTTTTAATGGTACAAAGACTTCTTATATGCCAAAAGATCAAGGCAAATTAGATTTTTCATGTCATGACCCCTTTAAACAGCTGGATTGTTGTTGAGGGAGTCGCTACTGACTGTTTCTTCAGTCGGAGGTCCGTCGTGCACACCAATTAAAATATCGAAGGGCATCACAGATTAAACGACTGCCTCTGAGCTTTCTCACATGAAGTTTGTGAGAAGCAAGCTTTCCCTGTCATCATGAACTGAATCGGGATGTAATTCACTGTGAATGTGTGTCGTGTGTGTGTGTGTGTGTGTGTGTGTGACTCAGAGCCACATGAAGGCGTGCTGTCAGCCGCTGCATGAGGACACGTTCGGCGGGAATCTGAAGGCCGGTCTGGCTCAGATAGCGGCGATGGAGATCAGCAAAGGCAACCACAGAGACAACAAAGCGGTTATTCGCTACCTGCCCTGGCTTTACCATACACTGTCTGCTATGCAACAAGGGTAAAATCCACTGTCGTCTCGTGTGTGTGTGTCGACAGCGCCGGCATCTGGACCTGAGCTTTCACACTGTGCTTGTGTCTCCTCAGACCCAAAGAGTTCATCGAGTGCGTGTCGCACATTCGCCAGCTGTCCTGGCTGCTGCTGGGGTCTCTTACCCACAGTGCTTTGCATCAGGGCTCCTCGTGCTGTATGCCCATTCCCCTGGACGCCGGGTCTCACATCGCAGACCATCTGATTGTCATCCTGATAGGATTCCCCGAGCAGTCCAAGGTATGATAATGGAGCTGTTCTGCTCCTCGGAGATCCAGGGACGTGACTCTGATGCTCCTCTCTCTCTGTGTGTCTGCAGACGTCAGTGCTGCACATGTGCTCTCTGTTCCACGCCTTCATGTTCGCCCAGCTGTGGACCATCTACTGCGAGCAGGCCGCGGCCGTCTCCTCCAATCAGAACCAGAACCAGAACGAGTTCTCCTCGGGCGCCATCCTCACGGGCCTGGAGTTCTGGAGCCGCGTCACTCCCAGCATCCTCCAGCTCATGGCCCACAACAAAGTGGTAAACCTCCCTATTCAAACTATTCAAAAAGCTAAGATACGTGCAAAAAATATGATAAGGGACCATTTGTTACAAAGAAAAATAAGAGTACAAAATTCTAATAAGGTCTATTTTGTAACAAAATATGGTACGAATGCTGAAAAAATTAAACAAATTATTCAAAAAAAATTGTGATGAATTGCTGAGAAATATATTTCTAGGTCCTCCAACTATTAGTTTTAGAAAACGTACAACCTTAGGGGACAAATTAGTACATAGTTATTTACCACCTAACTGTGTAAGTTCTTGGTTAGAGAATAAACCTAATGGTTGTTTTAAATGTCATCACTGTAACCATTGTGATAATGTGGTACAAGGTAAAAAGTACGAATAAGGTTTACTCTATTAGACATTTTATTAATTGTCAAACTACCCATGTTATTTATAGACTAGAATGTCCTCAATGTAAGGTGTCTTATGTTGGAAGAACAAAAAGACGATTACTGGATCGATTGGCTGAACACAAATATGCCATCAGGGGTAATGATAAATATCCTATGGCAAAACATTTTAAATGAATGCATAATAGTAATCCTTTGATTCTTAGAATACAAGGTATTGATCATATAAACATTAGTGTTAGGAAAGGCAATAGAGAACTTAAATCTTAATCAAAGAGACATTTTGGATTTACAAATTAAAGGCCAATATGTA
>JAFVLL020024231.1:0-25000 GCA_021397915.2 Tor tambroides | reverse complement strand
GACTGATGTTTGTAGTAAACTGAGGGGACACTGTTGGACAATAATCTTAAAAGCAACATTACTGAACTAGACTGTGTAACTCTGAAACATACAACATGATGACTGCTCATAATTGTCCCACATCTCACTGTGTTTCAGTATCTTGTGCAAATTAAAAGTTGAAATGTGTTCTTTTGAAAATGCATCTGAGAGCCCAACCTCTCTTTAAACAAGGCTTCATAACAGGTTCCCACCAACTACTGGATTCAGTAAATGCAGCATTGCACATCTATGACAAAAACTGTCTGTTATGGTGTTCAATATTGTAACTCCTTTCATTTCCCATAACCAACCAAGAGCCTTTCACTGACAAGACAAAATTAGATTTTCTACTGCATAAAAACATGCACAAGCAAATAACAGTCATGAAGGCTGGTTTTCTGTTCTCAGTATTTACATTCATGCATAATTTATATACCACTTTATACATATAATACATTTTGACTGCCTGCTGAGAATATATTCAGCACTCTTCACAGTGCAAAAGAAAATCTCGTATTTCTTAGCGCACTTTTTAAGAAAGGCAGTTGCACAGACAAGAACAACAAACCCAAATCCACCGCTCTAACAGATCCAAGTCACACCGTCTGGCACACCAGTAAGGTCAGCATCATCAGTAATTATCTTAATTATGACCTTCCTGGATTATGGGTCATCATAAATCCACCTTCCCTTATAAGTGCATCAAACTCGTCTGCTGTTTAACCCTGACCTAACATGTAATCACAACGCAGCCAAGTGCTTTCAGTCTGTTCAGATGCCCGCTCTGCCTTCGATTACAAGCATTTGCAAGGTACATTAGTAGCGCATTTAGCTCCTACCCTTGAGGAGATAACAGATTTGAAATATCCAAGGTGTCACGTGCTGAAGAACCTGTGTCACGTGCATCAAATCATGCATCGACATTACACACCCCTAGTTTCAGAAATTACATTTCCAGTCCAAGTTGCATAAATCATTCTGTAAAATAAGATTAAAAATACATGACGAATGTTAACATAAAATGAATGACTATATGAAATCAGACATCTGTCATTAACTGGGTTTGTGTGATTTATAGCATGCAAATGTCACTGATGCCGATCAACACAGTAGCAGCGCAGCATCTGAGCCCCGTCTCTTCACATTGCATCCGGAGGGGCTCTGGATCGCTTTGCATTATTACGACCTCGTTGACTTTATGATTAGCTGGAAATATTTCCTTTGGGTTTCACACACTCCTCGTGCCCACCGCAGTACTGTTGGTCTTTTTGAAAGAGCTCATGGCATCTTCTCCACCATTCTTCTCCTTCTTCATCGGTTTCCTGCACACCACAATAAAACCAGGGAAACATTCTCAGGATTTGCCACCCCTGACCTAAGACAATACAGTCACGCTATAAAGATAAGCCATAAGAGAAAACATAGTCACTTTGTCAACGTTTTTCGAGCTGAATGTTCTGTTCCTCTCACATGTTCTGTTCCTGTAATCTGAGTTCTGCTCAGCTGTTAGTGTGAGACAGTGTTATTCAGCATGGCCTATTTCTATCCTCCTGCTTTCACTGCTTCTCTGGTCATTGTATTTGTCCAGCGAGCCTGTGCTCCCTGCAGGACTGGACTGAATACAGTGTTGGAGTCTTTGTTCTGAACAGGACTGTACAGCTGCTCTGTTGGTGCTGCGCTCCCTGAAGGTGCATTAGAAGCCATCAGCAGAGAGTCCCGCGCGGAGACACATCAAAAGCAGCACCAGCATATTATAGGACCATCCAGAAAAACGTTACATAAACGCTAGTGCGGTTCCATTGGATAAAATATCCTTTCCTTGAGCTACTGCTAATTAAAACATCATCTGTGGGTTAGAACAGCAGGGATTCACTTTAAATGAGAAAACTGCAGTAATTGGTATGAAGTATTAAACTTAAAGCTTAAAGGAACGGTTCAGCCAAAAATGAAAATGTGCTGTTAATTTACTCACTCTCAGATCATCCAAGATGTAGATGGCTTTTTTTTTCTTTCTTTCAGAAAAACAATAAAAAAACAGTAAAACAGTTCATTTGAACAATTTGTTTCAGTTAACTGGTTCAAATAACCAATTCACCAGTTCGTTTACATAATCACACAATGACATAATGTATACACAATTATATTATTAAAGCACCAATAATGATGTGAAATGCAGATGTTTTACAGTCTAAAGCATATAAAGTGAATAAATTAGTCTTCATCAGCTCACCTTTATACATAAACAATGAGAAACCATAAAACTCTTCATTTCATCCCTTCATTCAAGTGTTTAGTTCAGTCTTTAGTCTGCATCGATCTGTTTTCTCAGTTCAGTGACTGTTGGAGGAACTGGAACAGTGAATCAGTTCATTCATTACAGGATCAGATATAGCAGTATTTTGGCTCATTTTCAGTCAGAGTGACTGTCAGACGTCTGAAAGTGAGTTTTGATTGAGTAAATTGTAGATCTGTACGGCTCGAGACATGAACTGATTCAGACACTTCAGTCTGATTTGATAAACTGGTTCAACTAGTTCACTCAAAAGAACCTGTTCAAAAGAATGATTCTTTCGTGAAATGGGCATCATTCTGCACCACTTGCCTGAGGCTTTGGATTACAGGTAATAATGCTGTAAATAATGTTCAGTTTCTTGCACAAATCAATCATTTCACTTCATAAGACCTCAATATATCAAGAGGCACGGGTATTCATGACGATCAGTCCATCATGGTGCCCCCCAAGGCAGACTCGCTCCCCACGCAAATGTCGTCTTTTTCTTCTTTTTTGTTTATTTCTTGTTTTCTCTGCGGTGCACAAATGCAATGCACTGCAAACATACAACAGACAAGTACTGATGGACATCGCCAATTCAGCCAACCTTTTTGAATTTAGCTGTTTTCTACCACCAGAGCTACAACTCATTACTCGCTCCCGCAACCACCGCCATCACCCCCAGGAAGGCCCCGAAGCACCAAGCTCGAGCGAGGAAGCTTGAAGGAGAGCCGACGCAAACGAGGCAAGAGGGGAGGGCTTCATGCTAGGCTAAAGGCTCACGCTAACCGACCACCGCTACCCAGCCTCTTGTTAGCTAATGTGCGGTCTCTGGAAAACAAACTGGATGAGCTGAGAGCAAGGATCACTTCACAACGGGAAGTAAGAGAATGCTGCGCTTTGATTTTTACCGAGACCTAGCTCTCAGACAAAGTCCTGGAATCCTCTGTTCAGCTACAGACTCACTCCATACACTGACCGCCACCTCTGGTAAGGCTAAAGGGGGAGGTGTGTGTGTGTTTATCAACAACTTGTGGTGTGGAGACATACAGATTGTTTATAAGCACTGCTCGCCAGATGTGGAGTTTTTATTGCTGAAATGCCGTCCCTATTATCTACCGAGGGAATTCACTGCTGTTTATAGCCGCTGTTTACATCCCTCCACGAGCCAACTCCACTGCCGCGCTCGGCAAGCTCCACAAAGCTTTCAGCGCGCTAGAGACAGCTCACCCTCATGCCGTTTTTATCACCACTGGTGACTTTAATTAGTGCAATTTACAGACTGTACTTCCCAAATATCACCAACATGTGGACATTCCCACCCGCGAAAATAACGCATTGGACAATGTTTACAGCAACATACGCGGTGCGTACAGGGCTGCACTCCGCCCCCACTTTGGACAGTCCGACCACATCTCTTTGTTCTTGTACCTAGCCTACAGACAAAGACTCAAACAAACAAACCCTGGCACCAAACAGGTTAAACTCTGGACCCCACAGACTGGGGGCATCTTGCAGGACTGTTTTGCTCTGACAGACTGGGATGTGTTTAAAGCTGCAGCCACTCTGAAGGACTCTTCTGTTAGCATACAGGATTATGCTGAGTATGTGACTGGGTACATTAGCACTTGTGTTGATAACATCGTACCCACCATACAAGTCAGGTGAAGTTCGCTAAATAGCTTACCGCAGTGATAGGACGGATCACTGGTGGAGATGTAGAGCGGCCTACAGGAGGGAGGTGGCCAGTCTTGTGACATGGTGTGAGGACAACAACCTCACCCTCAACACGGACAAGACAAAGGAGATGATAGTGGACATGAGGACGGAGAGGAGAACTCACCAGCCATTGTTTATCCGAGAGCTTGAAGTGGAGAGGGTGAGCAGCTTTAAATACTTGGGGGTCCACATCAGCGAGGACCTCACCTGGACACTCAACACCACCAAACTGGTTAAGAAAACACAACAGCGGCTGTACTTCCTAAGGAGGCTGAGGAAGTTTGGCATGTCACCTAAGATCCTCAGCAACTTCTACAGCTGTGCTGTTGAGAGCGTCTTGACCAGCTGCATCACCATGTGGTATGGCAACACTACAGTGAGGGACCGCAAACATCTGCAGAGAGTGGTGAAGACTGCGGAGAAGATCATCAGGACTCCACTGCCCTCTCTGCAGGCCATTTACCATCGCAGAGTCCACAGGAGAGCTGCCTCCATCCTCAAGGTCCCCACCCACCCACAACACGGACTGTTTACACTCCTACCCTCAGGACGGAGGTACAGGAGTGTGAAATGCAGGACTTCCAGATTAAAGAACTCCTTCTTCCCCTCAGCCATTAGACTTTTAAACGGGTAGCCAGTGGACACAGACTAGTCTCACATATCTCATAGAATATGTGAACTGAACTGCTACATCTCAATTTGCACATTTGTTAATGTTACTGCTGCTATTCATATCAAGTATCTTCATCTTGATTTGCACATTGTTAATGTTACTGCTGCTATTATTATTATGTAGTTGCACTCAATTTGTTACATGCCACTGTACTACTGTTCTGTACATAAGTCAATATTGCACACTCGCACACAGAGATATACTACATATTATTGCTACATGTGGACACGTTAATGTTACTACATGTTACTATACTGTTGGTTTGCACACTCACACATACATATGTACATAGTCTATATTTCTATATTCATAGTCTATTTCTACTCCTGCAACATAGCTGTACTTTTATTATTTTTATTGTATTTATGTGTATGTCTGTTTTTATTTTTACATAATTTACATTTGTCTTGGTATTCAGTGTGGACAGCAAAGAAAGAATTTCATTGTACAGGGAAACTTGTTTTTCCTCACTGTGCACATGACAATAAACGCTTTGAACCTTGAACCTTTGAACCCTGTATTTGCTTTTTGACTCTCAAAGTGCCGGTAGCCATGATTGGCATTTTATGAATCACCAAGAACCACAGTTTCAGCTAAAAATCATCTTTAATGTTCTATTGAAGAAAAAAAAATCGCCTGCATCTTTTTGATGGCCTGAGAGTAAATGCCTTTAACTGAGAGATAAATTAAATATTTGTGCTTTTCAAATTCATCTCAACACAATGAAGGTATACACTTTCCCTTAAATATTTATGTCAATTTTAACTTCAAATCTCTAGAAGAGAAGCCCATGAACAAAGTTTGTTTCAGCTGCCTGTAATTAGGATGCACACAGCATATGCTCGTGTCCCAGTGTGTTGGAGCAGATGATTTCACTGCTGGGATTATTGATCAGCTGAAGCTGTTTGATTCTTCTCTCAGGTTTAGCATTCAAGAGCGGTGCTGCAGTGAACACATTCAATCCACTGAAACAGCCTATCGTCTGCCAGCGATGAAAAAGGGAAACACCCGCATGTACAGCTTATGAAAGACTCAGGAAAAGGCATTTCCCAATAAAATCATCAAAACACAAAACACATCCTATGCTGTTGTGTGCAAGGTAATTCTTGACCTTTCCTTAAAATTTTTTTTTTGAGAATTTGAGTTCGGCATTTTTTAGGAACAATAATAAAAATGCATTGAAAAAATAATAACATCATTTGTTCTGCTTGATGATCAGACCTGCATGGTTTCACATTGGTTTTCACATTGCTCCCGAATCAGTCACATTACACCGGTCCCCCAACCGCCGTTGGACAACCCATGGTTTTGGTAGCACCCAGGTTGCTCAATAATAGATGTCAGCAGTTGACATGTGGCAGGTGGTGACATAACACTTCACAGAGTTGATAAATTTTTGATATCAAAGCTGTTCGAGTGCAGTGCCCACCCGTGTTTGAAGTCTGCTGGAGGACACCGAGAGGACGCTGATGCTGTAATGATGCTTCAAATCAAGTCAGATTCTACTGAAGAACATGCACATGTTTTTAGTTTATTGTTTTTATTTTTAGTATCATTTATGTTCATGTAGATCAAAGGGTTTCAGTGATTGCACTAAATGTGCATCTTAGCAGTGGATACTACTTGATCTAAGACTATGCATTACATTTCATAACGAGGAAATTTTAATACTTAATCTAGGGGAGGCAAACCTTTCCTTACTCAAACATGTTACAATGCTGCATATTTGAATCCTTTGTAGCTTCAGAAACAGTTAAAATGAACAAAATTGCTTCTTCCAAATATCCCTGAAAATACAGACTCTTATGAACACACCACTGAGAGCAAGAAAATGTGACTTAACTTGACCGTTTCAGTGTAATTTTTGGGACTCAGGCGGGCATGTTCAATGCAATCGTCTTGACAGATGGAAACAAGAAATATTTTCTATAATTTTCTACAGTAGTAAACATTTGAAGTGGATCAAAAAAGTTAATCAAAGTTGTCTTAAGACAAGAACGGGTATTGTTTTTGTTTTAGGACAACTTTGATGAAAGGTTTTGATCCACTTCAAATGTTGACTACTATAGTGACAACAATAATTGTTCTTCAGATATTCCTTTTTAAATACAATTAGTATCAGCTGTAAGCAAAGTAACCCACATTTGTTTTTTGACCACTGAATATTTACTCATAGAACTGCACTGAGATCCCAGTGTCTGTGGGACTGAACCATAGAGTGCCTTAAAATGAAGAAAAGTTTGTTATAAACCAGAATCTAAAAGGATATTAAGATATACTTATTGGGTTTTTGAACTGTCACCATTGGCATAAGATGCACTGTTAAAGTCAACTAACTTCACTAACAAACCTACCAGTCTGTATAAAAATAAAATGATGTTGCAATCTTTCTAAAGTCATTTTATCAATATCTCACAAATCCTTCAGTCTGGTCAGCTGACAAACACCCTTCAATTTGCATAACTTCTATTTATTCAACAATCCTCCTTGATTGTTCCTTTACCGTAAAGGTGAAACTCCACAGCTAGTGGCCCAAAATAAAAGGAGGAAGGAGTCATATGACTTTCATATTCACAAGTGCACACTAAATCTCACAACATAATATAGCACCACAAGTGAAAACCACTACAGCAGCCTTTCATTTCTGTCACGGCGTGGCAAATCCACACTTGTACTGACAGCACTGAAGCCACAACCTTCATCCACCCCTGCAGAATCACAGTTTTCTTGCATTGTTGTGTTAAAATGGGTTATATCAATACGCTATTATTAAAGGCTATTCAGTAAGCTATTAAGCTGGTTATTATCAGCACTACACAATGCACATTAGGCACAAATTAGACATATTAAGCATTAACTCTGTGACAGCGCTACATACCTTTTTATGGCCTTGTAGCAGATAATGACAGTCAGCAACAGAAAGACAGCCAGAGCGCTTCCTATCGTCCCCACCACGATGATCTCCATCCACCAGGGCCTCAGCAGAGGAGCAGAAGCCTCCGGAGCTGAAAGAGTGATCCCACACCCATGCCTCAAACTCATCATTAAACATGATAATAAATATCAATGTGTGGATCAGTTCAAATGAAGGTATTTATTAAGCACAGCATACCCTAGTGAAAAACAAATATACTAAAATTTATTTGAAATACATTTATTTCATGTTAAGTATACTACAAATACATTTACATATTTATGTACTTAATAAAAATACCCTGCAATTGTACTTTTGGTATACTGAACTGGTATACATAAAGTCTGCTAAATTGGAGCAACTAATTTTGTACTTAATGCACTTGAATTGTGCTGAAGTCCAACTAAAGATATACTGAAGCATATCTTGCATTTAAAGACCTAATTAAAGATTATTCAAAGATCATACGATCCTCATCAATAGTGACATTAAAATACATTTTAGGCTTAATATTAAGAAATATGCATTGTGCACAAGTAGTGCTCCAAATACAGTTTAATTATTATTTTTATATCAGTAAGTCTCAAGCCATATATGTCAGTAAATATGTTAATAGATTTGAAATATACTTAGTATGAATTAAATGCATTTTAAATATATTACTTTTTTACTAGGGTACAAAAGTAATGTATATATATAATGAATTCTACTTCGAAACTGCTTTTTACACAAATTTAACAAATCAATGCTTGACAAAAATTTGACAAAATGCTACAGTTTGTAATGGAGGTGAACTCAGAGCTGAGGGAAGGCAGTGAGACAAAGGTATGAATATGATAAATGTTGAGATTGTACTGTATGTAATATGAATATCTTATCTCGATGACTCTTATCTCCATCAGACCCTTGGAGAAGAGTCCACTCAGACTGATGTGTTGTGATGGCTTACCCGCAGCGGTCAGAGCTGGCGGTGGAGGAGGAGGAGGAGGTGGAGGAGGTACAGGAGGATATGTCCTGCAGGAGCACAGCAGCTGGCAGCCCTCAGCTCCTCTGCTTATGCTGTGCTGAGAACACGACCTCTGGAGCTCCGCCTGGAAGAGAGAGAAGAGAAACCACTGATGTTGATTATCTACAGCAACACACACAGCCTATTACAGACTCAGTGTTCCTGCAGAGTCACCGGCTGATTCACTGATTCACTGATTCATCAGCCAAGAGCCTTCACCAGCCAACACAACACCAGATCAGACACACTCAAAACAAGCCACAGCGTTCAGCTTCATGGCAATGCTGCCTGTCCTGGATCTTTGAATCTTGTTCATCAGAATGAACAAACCTTTTTTCAAGTTCATTTCAGCAGAATATAATTAAAATGTTACGTTCATAGCCAAATTACCCAAAACATCTACTTACACAACGTCTTGAATAAGAAAAAATTATGCAACCAAGGCCAAATTATGAGAAACAAAATGATAAATTCATTGTTTCAGGTTATGCAGTCTGTTAGTTTCCCTCACCTCCCGATAGGGTTGGGAATCGAAAATCAATTCCATTTCCAGAATCGGATACTTGTAAAATTAAAATTTCAGTTCCATCTGTCAATTCCTGTGTGCGCATCCTTTTTTTTAGGTGGCGAAAAGGAGCTGTTAAAAAATGTAATGAAAGTCCATCCAGTAATGAAACAACTGAATCTTGAGTGAGTCACTGAATCATTCATTCAAGAGATTCATTCAAAAACACTGATTCATCCAGTAATGAAACAAGTGAATCTTGAGTGAGTCATTGAATCATTCATTCAAGAGATTCATTCAAAAACGCTGATTCATCCAGTAATGAAACAAGTCAATCTTGAGTGAGTCACTGAATCATTCATTCAAGAGATTCATTCAAAAACGCTGATTCATCCAGTAACGAAACAAGTCAATCTTGAGTGAGTCACTGAATCATTCATTCAAGAGATTCATTCAAAAACGCTGATTCATCCAGTAACGAAACAAGTCAATCTTGAGTGAGTCATTCAATCATTCATTCAAGAGATTCATTCTAAAACGCTGATTCATCCAGTAACGAAACAAGTCAATCTTGAGTGAGTCATTCGAACGGTCCATTCAAGAGATTCATTCTAAAATCGCTTGATTCATCCAGTAACTAAACAAGTCAATCTTGAGTGAGTCATTCAATCATTTGTTTTTCAAGAGATTCATTCTAAAAACGCTTTGATTCATCCAGTAACGGGGAACAAGTCAACTGACAGTCATTCACTCATTCCAAGAGATTCATTCAAAACGCTGATTCATCCAGTAATTAAAGGAAGTCAACTTTGAGTGAGTCATCAATGAATCATTCATTCAAGAGATTCATTCAAAAAATCAACATCCATCCAGTAACTAAACAAGTCAATCTTGAGTGAGTCACTGAATCATTCATTCAAGAGATTCATTCTAAAACGGGCTTGATTCATCCAGTAACGAAACAAGTCAATTGAGTGAGTCATTCAATCATTCATTCAAGAGATTCATTCAAAAACGCTGATTCATCCAGTAACGCAAGTCAAATCTTGATAGTCATTCAATCATTCATTCAAGAGATTCATTCGAAATTCGATTCAACCAGACTCAAACAAGTCAATCTTGAGCATTGGTTTGAACCATTTATCTGGAGATCCAATCCAAAACGCCGATTCATCCAGTAACGCAGCAAGCGAATCTTGAGTGAGTCACAATCATTCATTCGGTATATTCAATTTCAAAATTCAGCTGATTCATCCAGTAATGCAGAACAAGTCAATTCCTGAGCAGAGTCATTCAACGCCCATTCAAGAGATTCATTCAAAATGCCACACATTCATCCAGTAATGAACATGAATCTTTGAGTGAGCCATTGAATCATTCATTCAAGAGATTCATTCAAAAACGCCCATTCATCCAGTACTGAAAATGCTGAATCTTGAGTGAGTCATCAATCATTCATTCAAGAGATTCATTCAAAAACGTTGATTCATCCAGTAATGAAACAAGTCAATTCGAGTGAGTCACTGAATCATTCATTCAAGAGATCACATTCAAAAACGCTGATTCATCCAGTAACCAAACATGTTTCAATCTCAGAGTGAGTCATTCAATCATTCATCTGGGAGAGATTCATTCAAAAGCGCTGATTCATCCAATGCTTAGAAACAAGTAAATCTTGAGTGAATCATTGAATCATTCATTCAAGAGATTCATTCAAAAACACTGATTCATCCAGTAATGAATCAAGTAAATCTTGAGTGAATCATCGAATCATTCATTCAAGAGATTCATTCAAAAACGCTGGTTCATCCAGTAATGAATCAAGTAAATCCTAAGTGAGTCACTGAATCACTCATTCAAGAGATTCATTCAAAAACGCTGGTTCATCCAGTAATGAATCAAGTAAATCCTGAGTTAATCACTGAATCATTCATTCATTCAAGAGATTCATTCAAAAACGCTGATTCATCCAGTAATGAATCAAGTAAATCTTGAGTGAATCACTGAATCATTCATTCAAGAGATTCATTCAAAAACGCTGATTCATCCAGTAATGAATCAAGTAAATCTTGAGTGAATCACTGAATCATTCATTTAAGAGATTCATTCAAAAACACTGATTTTTCCAGTAATGAATCAAGCAAATCTTGAGTGAGTCATTGAATCATTAATTTAAGAGATTCATTCAAAAACACTGATTCTTCCAGTAATGAATCAAGTAAATCTTGAGTGAGTCATTGAATCATTCATTCAAGAGATTCATTCAAAAACACTGATTCATCCAGTAATGAAACAAGTCAATCTTGAGTGAGTCATTGAATCATTCAAGAGATTCATTCAAAAACACTGATTCATCCAGTAACGAAACAAGTCAATCTTGAGTGAGTCACTGAATCATTCATTCAAGAGATTCATTCAAAAACACTGATTCATCCAGTAATGAAACAAGTCAATCTTGAGTGAGTCACTGAATCATTCATTCATAAATTCCATCAGATTTAGTGTAGTTGTCTAATATTTTTTCTTAAGAGTTGTGAGAGAACTACAACCTACATTAAGAAAAAAAAAAACCCCTCAGTTTATCCAGAATGGTGCAGCTCTATTTTTCACACAGACAGCTCTTAATCGAGTCCAGTTTTTATGTAGCGGCTGATTTTTTTTCATGATATTCAGCAGCAATTAAATGTTTTGCAAAAAGAGACACAGAATAAATATGTTAAAATGTTTGACTTCATTTTTATAACCACATTGAAATCGAAACTGTGAATTGACAAGAATTGGAATCAATAAGCAGAATTGGAATTGAAATTGATCAAATTCAAACTATACCCAACCCCACCTCCCGATCTAAATCACGTCACATCCCCGTAAGCTGAAGCTATGCAGTCTGTACCGGAAACAGAAATAATTAGTTCATCTCTCGAGCCTTCAGGTTAGAGTCGTTTGTTCTTTTGTCATGTGCCGCTTCCCGGCTCATTATCTTACAACAAACACAAACATCACATATTATTAACTGTATGCTGTTATTATATGCAGGCTTTATCAAAGTGATCTTTCCTCATCATATGGATAAAGTTTAAAGCTTCTTTATTCATTGTTATGGAAGAGAACCATCTTGACAGAAATTCACAAATTTATAAATTGTGAGAAATAAAAAGCTACAGTTTGAGACCAGAATCAAATCACATAACTGTAACCATGTTTGTATGGAAGGTTGGGAATTATTAAGTCATTTCTGTATCCAATACTGCTGTCACATCACATGACAAAAGAACGAACGACTCAGACCCGAAGACTCGAGAAGTGAACTAATCATTTCTGTTTCCAGTAAAGAACCAATAGGATGTTGTGCATGTGCGGTCAACAAGAAATGAACCAATCCATCACTGAGACGACTCGATGTTCCCAAGTCATATTAAAGATTCCTTCAAACTGAACAACACATCACTAGTCGTCGGTCGTTGGCCTTACTTCATGTATGTTGTTGCATGTCCCTTACCAGTGTTCCCTGCCTTCTTTCTGGTTATTTCTGTTAAACAATGCTGCACCTACATCCTCGCCTCTCCTCGTCTTATTCTAATTGTATTTACTGAATACATTTAAAAAATGTAAATGAAAGAGGACACATACATATAAAAGTTGCCTTTATAAAGGTAAATATAAGATTTAAATATCACCCCTTAATGGAGAGGTACTGGAAGTGTTTTTCCTACTTCTTATATATTTTATCTCGGCTTCACTGTAAAGTGTTCTTCTTTCTGGTGTTTTAGAAATGGCCACCCTATCAGTAACCAGCACTGAGGATCAGGATTCAGACCAGCAGAGTCGCCCACCTCCTTCAGCGCTGCAGTGGGAGGCTCTGAGACTGATCCTCAGCCGCTTCCTATGGGCTGTGTGGGTGATAATGTACAGTATGGAAATAAGGTAGAAGCACATCTACAGTATACAGCTGCAGCTTTGAAACGCGCTTCGGAGCTCATTGATACCGCTGACTTCAGTGATTCGTTCACGCGTGTGTTTGTTTCAGATCCTTATGGAGAACATGAAGAGGAGGTGAGCTGTGTTTGTGGTGAATAATCTGCAGAGATTGGTGCTAATGACTTCACACAGCTCCAGTCACTCTCACTGTTTCTTCACGGTTGTAATTTTTTGCAAAATAATCCATCCAACATTTTAACTTCGAACACTCAAGCTGTTCTGTAAGTGTCAGATGTTTGCTTCGGTGGGACAATCACATTGACTCCATTGCTACAAAGGCCCAGCAGAGGCTGTATTTCCTTCGCCTGAGGAAGTTTAACCTGCCACAGAATCTGCTGAAACAGTTCTACTTTGCCATCATTGAATCTGTCCTGTATTCATCTATAACCGTTTGGTTTGGTTCAGCTTCCAAATCAGATATCAGGAGACTACAACAGACAGTCAGGACTGCTGAGAGGATTATTGGTGCTCGCCTGCCCAACCTCCAAGATCTTTACACCTCCAGAGTGAGGAAAAGACCTGGTAAAATCACTCTGGAGCCCTCACATCTCTTCGAACTGTTGCCCTCCGGCCGGCGCTACAGAGCACTGAGCACCAGAACAGACAGACACAAGAACAGCTTTTTCTCTCAGGCTATATTCCACCTGAACAACACATAACACATCTCAGGACTGCACATCTGTAAATAACTCATCAGAAATGTTCATCTATAAATAGCACATTTGCACAGTAATAATTCTGTCTATTGTTACTTTTTCCCTCTATATTTTTATTACCATATAGGTATTTTTATTGTCTGTTTTCTTTATTATAGTGTTTTATTTCATTTTATTACCTTTTAATTATATGTATGTCTGCTTTATATCTGTAGGCCAACTTCCTGCACTAGAAGCTCCTGACACCAAGACGAATTCCTTGTGTATGTAAACACACTTGACAACAAAGCTCTTTCTGATTCTGATTCAGGAGCGTTTCTATTCAATTCAATTCAATTCAATTCAGTTCAGGTTTATTTGTATAGCGCTTTTTACGATACAAATCGTTGCAAAGCAGCTCTACAGGAATTTAAGTTTCCACAATATACTTATATATTGTAGAACCTTAATATATTTAACTTATGGTATTTCTGGTATTTGGTAATTCTGTATGTTGTCTGAGCGTCCTCTGAGGGGTTGGCATTATCTTCTCTCAGGTGTTCGGCCATCTCAGATCATTAAAGGGGTTGGATCCAGATTGGAGCTTCTGTAATTCCTAGTTACCACGGGACGTTAATCCCGTGGCAGAAACAGAGAAACAGATAGAGACATAGCTTTTCTAGCTTTTCTAGCTTTTTTTTTTTTTTTCTAGTTTCTAGCTTTTCATCAGTACTGGGGCCCCCATCAAAAAAGTGTGCCAAATCAATTTTCTTTCCCTGCAGCACAGAATCGCTTATAAACTGCTTCATCACTGATAACTTTTAAAAGTTTTGTTTCATAAAACAGACTGAAGATAAATACCCACATCCTTCAGCACCTCGCCTATTTATTGTTTTCTGACTTATAAATCTTCCCGTTACTCTGTGAGAAACCGTGAATCTACGGAGCCCGGGAAGTCACCTGTAGGAGAAAAAAATCAATCCGTGGCCACTGTTTTGCAGTCTGTCCTCTCAGTTTATAAACCGTACTCACAGATTCTTAAACTGTTCCCTCGGTTTAACAAATCATGTCCACGGATTAATAAACCGTACCCACAAATTCACAAGATTCATAACCCGCTCAGATTTTGTAAACCGTACCTTCGGTTTCATAAAATTCATAATCCGTGCGCACGCTTTCACAATCTGTTCCCGCGGGTTTGTAAACTGTACTCACGGATTCATTTTAGAAGAACAGCAAGCTCCTAGGTAGCCTACGTGTTAACGAATCTTACTGTATATAGTTTAATTGGAACAGGCCTACAGCAAATTGTCTTAAGTGATTGTAGCGGGTACGAGGTGGAATACAACGATTTAATAAGAAAAATGTGCGTCAAAATCTTGTGTTTATTTGTGATAATCATAGCACTTTATCATTATTGTATATTAAACCTGGGATTGTGTTATGACTGACTTTTGACTAATTTGTTCCTCTTTTGTAAGTCGTTTTGGATAAAATGTTTTTATTAAAAGCTTCTAAATGCATATGTAACCTAAATGTAATAATAATAGTAATTATTATTATTATTATTATTATTTTAATTTTTAGGCTAAATAAACAAGTGCACTTAAGACAGTAAAATGTTTATCATAAAATAATTCATGAATGCTTTATTTTTAGACAACCTTTTACAGTTTTGGAAATGTGTTTGTGTACTATTCATTCTTAACATGAAGACTTGTTTTGGTGATTTTATTAAACTAAGCTTTTCCTCCAGAATTAGATGCATGCTTCACTGTTACTGTCAAGTAGGCATATATTATAACATTGCATTCAGCTAGAGAGCAAACTGGAATGACGTATTGCTTTTTACCTTCTCCTCTGGAAACTTTATCGTTTTTTAGAAAATTCAAGAAATTCTCTATTTTGAAAAATAAAGTTTACAAAGCCGTTTGAACCGCGCTCTTCCGTCACTTAATATTTTATTTTGGTGCGTTAGTCTATTAAATGATCCACACTCACAAAGTAGTCTTCTTTTAGCATTTATTTTACAATAGCCACCAATAGGAAAAATAAAGAATTATGAAAAATAAAGTTTAAACACGATACCAGGCATCTGGCACCTAAACAGGTGTTTGAATCTGCCGGTACAGACTGGGGGCGGGGCCACAAACCCGTGAGTACAGTTTACAAACCCTTGGGAACGGATTGCTAAAGCGTGCGCACGGATTATGAATTTGTGGGTATGGTTTATTAATCCGTGGACATGATTTGTTAAACCGAGGGAACAGTTTAAGAATTTGTGAGTACGGTTTATAAACTGAGGGGACGGATTGCTAAACCGTCACCACGGATTGATTTATTTTTTCCTACAGGTGACTTCCCGGGCTCCGTACGAATCAGTGTGTGATTGAACTGTCCAATGAATCAAACTGGAATCGATTTCAGACTTTGTAAGCTTATTTGGCAGATTAGATCAAAAGTGTGATTCATTCGCGAGCGCCAGTTCTGATGCTAAACAGCTGATATAATAAACACATGACAGGGAAATGATTCTCTGGTCATTACTGTCATCACCGTCAGATAAGGATTTATCAGAAATAATTTAGGTACTGGAGCGCAGCTGTATTTCACTGGGGCTCCTGACCCAGTAATAAAAGGGGTCTGACCCCTCCAATGCCTAAACTCACAATGCCGCGATGATCAGCATCATTCAGACAGACGTACCTGACACAAGAGAAGACACGACGAGAGCAAACAGTGCCAAAGCTGAGAGTCCAGCATCTCCTCCTTCACTCCTGTGGAGACGCTCCTGCAGCGCGGAGGAGATCTGAAGGAGCCTGGACAACACAACACAGGCGACCTGTCACTCAACGCGCTGTTTTCTGATATACCTCCATCTCATTCAGCCGCAAACTCTTTATTTTCATTCGGAGATTTTAGTGGAGTAATAATCAAAGTGCTTCCACGCACCTGCGTGTGGCTCCAGCTCAAGACCATAAACGCGCTCTTCATCTCTGTCGAATAGTCACGCTGATCGACGATCATGGATCAGTTGTCAGAAGGCTGTTTAACTCCATAGACGAGCCTCCAGAGAACAGAGAAACCCATCCCTGCATCAGCGAACAGTCTCCTCAGATATCCGCGTGTGGATCTGAGCAAACACACTGTGATGAGTCTCTCAGATAAAGGAGTTGCGTAACTCCGCTCCTCCCTCTCTACTCACTCCTCTAGGCTACTCTAGTTCTCAAGAGTTTAATGAGCTTCTCAAGTGTGTCTTCTGTTCTTCAATCAAACGGTAAATGCATTTCTCAAAACTTCATACAAACAGCACCACACAATTACCTGCAAAAGCCCGAACTTTCTCAAATTCCATAGTTCATCATCTATCAAAAGCATTTGTCACTGAACATATCAGTTCCATCTGAATGACGACAAGTGCTTATTGTTCACATAATCATAATGTTTAGCCATGTGTCAGTATAACAGTACACTCTGTCAGTATTTCCTGATGTACACTGTGTCTACAGTTTGCGTGGCAATGACCGAAAATGCACAAGGCTGCACTTTTTCTGTATGGCATATATCAAAGTACAAATTTACACATTACTGTAAGTGGGATATTGATTGCAAGAGACTGGACAGGATTCACAGTTATGCTTTTACTGTTGGTTCTGTCACAAATTACAGTACAGTGTCATTACGGATATAAAGAAAAAGACAAGACTCTGTCTCTCTCTATTTACTGTATGATGTAAAATGCAAGTGGACTACTGTAATATGAATCATTACAGTAAATGTACAGTATTACACCTGTGTATTACATTACAGGTGCATTACATTTCACCTGTGCAATTCATCAATTCAGGACACATTCATAAAACAAAGTCTAAGAGATATGTATAGAAAAGACGCTTGACAGATTATGACAGCTAGTTTAATCATTTTGCATTTAATGACCTCTGCAATGAACTAGACAGAGTGTTCAACAGAGTACTAGTAAGCTATCATATATTTTGATGATATACGCAGTTAATAATGTAGGAAACAGCAGAAAATTGTACATAATGAATTGCATGAATGTACCAAAGCATTGTCAGTTTGTTCAGAAGCATGAGAAACTGTTCTATGATGTGCATTAGTGACTGATGTGGAGCTTGAACAAGTAGTTTTTAAAATTTCACTTGTTATCAGAGAAATGACTGAGAAAAAATGTAACTTCAATTATTTCACACATGTATGCCATAATGAAAAAAACAAACAAAATTAAATCAAAGGAAAATAATACATTTTTGCTAATATAACTTTATATAAATATTGTTGGCATGAAAATAATTTGTATTACACAATCATGGAGTAATTACTGTAAAAAGAAAAAAACATTTCATACACAGTATCAATTAATACCGTTTTGTCATTACAATTATGAATATTTATTTTTATGTCACAAACAGAACTACTTTTTCTAATGAAATTGTGAGAGATGATAAAACCATGACCATCTCACAGGAAGCAGACTTAGACTAACACATTAACTAAAGAATTTCACCAATATATTTTAATGGAATACTCTGGCTGTGTTTGAAATGGCATACTTGCTTACTGCTCAGTACACAATGCATACTGCTTACTATTTTATAAAGAATAGTGTGTGAAACCGTATACAATAAGCAACAAATGCTTCAGAGTAGTATGCTTAAGTGTTGTCACAAACACTGAACATTAATTCAGCACAGCTGTGGAGGTTGTTACCTTACAAACAAATGTACTAACCGTTCTTTTTACAAAGGCTTGTTAATAAGGCTTCATAGTAGTAAACAATGCTATATTGCCCAATTGAACCCATTTCATAATTGATGAACTTTACATACTGAATCAACACTGAGCTGTCTGAGCAATGATATTTTTGGCAGTTACACTAAGAGGAAAAATCAATATATTCTAGTTACACTAAGTGCAAATAAAATAGCAGCATTTTTTTTTTAGCAACAGGCTTATAAACAGTAGTTAGGTGGCAAATATTTATACTTCAGTACTGTAGTACATTATAAAACAGTATGCAATAACATTGAGTGTAAATGATCACATATATATATATATATCAATTTTATTAGATGACTGGTGTTTTATTTACACTTTTCAAATATTTACTTAATTTTAATTGAAAATAAATGCCTTTCTGATCTGGTATGTGATGGGAAAAAGAGAAGCACGAGTGACAAAAGCCGGAATCGAACTCGGGTCGATTGCGTCAAAAGCAAACCTCTCACGTTTTACTCGCCGCACCACTGATACTACAGACATACATGTGTCTTCACTGGTGGCCGGAGGTAATATAAATAACCTCTGCCAACAAATTGGTCTATTTGTCCTTAAATACACTCCATTTCTTTTAGAGCTGCTTGACAGGAGTGTTAAATTCTGTTTCCATAGTTAAAATATTATTTTTATTTATATATTTTACTTATATATTATATTGCTGCAATTATTATTATTTAATATCTTTGAAACTACTGTATAAAGCGCTATAGGGATAAAGGTGAGGTCATTGACTTGATCGGAAACGTACGTGCAGAGATTAAAGTATACAATTTATGTCCTAATAACAATATTGTTTTTAGATACACAGTAGTATACATGTAGTTCACATGTATATGTATATACGTACATATACAGGTCTTACATTTATACTTACTATTCCCCGCCTCCAGTTCATTCACGCGTTTGAAGATGAAACGTCACTTGGAGCGCGTTGCATTCTGGGAAACAGTATCCCACGCAGTGTCTTCAGATGCATACATCAAATTTCAGCAAATGTAGCAGGTAATCCGGGCATTCCATGCATACAGAAAATTCACATACTATTCACAGTATTCACACAGCATACTGCAGTATAGTAGGAGTTGTATGGTAGTATGCCATTCGGAACACAGCTTCCCTAATGATTTCAGTGTACTTGAGTTATATTTAGCAGATTCTGGCAAATATAGTAGGTCATCCGGGTATTCCATGCAAACAGAAAATTTGCATACTCTGCACAGCATACATACTGGATACTGCAGAAATAGTAAGAGTAGTATGATAGTATGGCATTTGGAACACAGCCAATGACCCTGTGCTGGAAAAGTGCGCCCTCGAGTGGCATTTGATTACAAATGTGATACCTGTGACAAAATACTGTCTGTTTTTCCTTTTGAAAAGACTTGTTTCCAGAAAAAATGGAAACTTACCGGTGTTGCTGTGCCAGCCATAGTAAATACAGGAACATCCTTCATGAAGATGTGCGAGAGAAGCTTGCAAGGCAAGAGGAGAAAAAAAATTGAAGGTGTCTTTCTTCATTTTCAAGGTTTTTGTGATATTTATCTATATTTGGGTAATTGATAAAGTTATGTTTTATTCCCTGTAAAGTAGGAATAAAAAATGTTTGTAAAAATGTTATCTATTTTTAAAGCCCAGTGTCAGTGAAGATGGTGTGGTCAGGAGATCTGGTGTTTGTGGGAAATCTGCAGGAACATCTCCCAGCATTCTGCTACAGTGTTACCCTGATGATTGAGGTAATTCACCTCTTAGGTGATGCCGATGTGGTCAAGTTTATACACTTTGCAGAATAACCTGCTTCATCAGAGCAGAAATTGCAATTTTTTAATGATTCTGCCTCTCTAGGCCTGGCTTGCCTGACAATCCAGGCAATATCACGTTCATAATCGCAGACAAATCGCCTTCGATTATGAACACGATATTGCCTAGCTTGTCAGTGAACTACGGCTCTGTGTAGTAAATGCCGTTTCATCTGAAACAGGTGATGGCTATTTACTACTAATCACGGAACCGGCTTTACTGATGAGATGCGCATGATAATCGAATTCGATTAATTGCACAGCCCTATCTCTACCCTCTTAGTGCTTAAATTATTAACATTTTGCAGATACTGCAAGGTGTATATAAACTTTGGACTGCAACTGTGTCTATTGCTTTCACTCAACTGAACCATTTATAATGACTGGATATGTTTTATAACAATTGTTCTTCTGTTTTTTGGTTGTTTTTCTTTCTTTCCTCAAGGTATTTTTTTCTGACTTTCCTGCCTCTATGGAACATTTCCGTTCACGCATACTGTGGAGAGATGGTGTGCAGCTTCATGACGTTTGAAGTTTAGTGCCGATGGAGAGCTTCTGGGACACTGACAGACAGCATTTCCCAGCAAGTTCATTTGGAGTTCTTTTTTTTTTTTTTTTTTTAAATTTATTTATTTAGTCAAACTTGCATTCACTAATGCTGGAGTAAGATTTTAGAAGAAAACTTTTGATCCTGTTTAATGTTGGTGCTAGTAAAGGTTTGAGAATGTATGGCCTGGTTTCACAGACTGGGCTTAGACATAGTTCAGTTAGGACATTTAAGAAATTTTCATTAACATGCCTTAGAAAAAAAACATTACTGGTGTGCATCTTGAGACAAAACAAAGGCACTGATGTTTTTAAAGATCAGTCAGTGCAAGTTTCTTTCAGTTGAAACAGCTCAGAATTACATTTTAGTCTGGGGCTGGTCTTAAGCCTTGTCTGTGAAACTGAGGGTAAAATTAACACAGTTTGGTAATGTTTTACAATAAGGTCTCATTTGTTGTATGAATGATAATTTTATTGAATTTTTTTATTTTTTATTAAGTGTTTGTGTGTTAGTAATCCTATACATTATGGAGACCAAATGGCTCCACAAGGATAGTAATACCAGTAAATTTTGACCTTGTGGACATTTTTAGGTCCCCAATGAGTAAACAGGCTTACACATCGTACAGAATGATGTTCTCTATGATGGCGAGATTAGGTACTTTTGTATGTGGGTCAAAGACGTAAAGATGTCCGCATCAAAAGAAATTTACAAAAATGATTTTATGTCCATAGAAAGCACATTAAATGTAATTAAAGTGTCTACTTTTAAGGTTTTAAATATGTTTTTGGAGAATAAAATGTCAAAATTTGGTTGAAATAATGTTACACTGTCATTCAATCTAACACAATATTTATGTAAAAAAAAAAATAATAATAAAAAAAAAAGAGTCAAACAACATGCTTATTTTGACTTGTACATATTAAAATACACAAAAGAATAAGGGAGCATATTAAATTTTATTGTGTTTTAAATGAGTAAAAAAATTCTTACTGACAAATAGGCAATAGGCAAAACCTAGTATAGTGGCAAATTTTAAAAATGTAAAATTCCAACTAATTAGTATCTGGGGTGAAAGTAATTAGTCTTTTAATATGTCATAAATTGATTTTTGTTGTAAATATGCCTGACAAGACTGTTACACTGAATGACATTTTAGTGGGTGTCTTCTGTAAATCAGGGACAAATGTATGATATTTATTTTGTGCTCAGAAAAATAAAAACAAAATCGCAATTGAATTAAACAGAAAACTTTTTAATATTTTTTGGGGGGGGGGGGGGGGGCGGGTGCAACAAAAATTAGAGCAAATTAGAGCAGTATTACACTTATTGTTTTTATGCTTAAACCCTTTTTCGTCTTTGACCCATGTAAGTGAGTGTTGTAACTGTGTATAGTGTTTTTCTTGTGCATCAGCAAAAAGAGTTTTTGTGTATTTCTCTTACAGATTTTGTCAATAAATGTAGAGGGTTTTCCATTTTGTGTTTGTGTTGATTGTAACTAGGTAATTAAGAGATTATTTTTTAATTTAATTTTTTTTAAAAATATACAAAATTTCAACTTCATTGCCAGAGATATATGACACTTAAGTATATTTTAGTTCACATTAATTGCTTATTCAGAAGTACATATTTACCATATTTCAAAGTACATATAAAATGTACTAAAGTCCCACTTAAGTGGTTCAAAAATATCACTCAAAAGTTCCACTAATTGCAATTAATGTCATTTTAAACTTTAATATCTTTGAAATCAAGTACAAATAATAATTGTTTAGGTTGTTGAAAACATTACATTTAATTCACACTTAAGTGTACTGTTAACTGACATTAAAGTATATTTTAGTTAACATTAATTGCTTGTCAGTACATTAGTAATACACTTTAACGATATTTTAAAGACATTAGAAGCAGTTATGAACACATAATTGTACATATAAAGATGTACTAAAAAGTCCCACTTAAGTGGTTTTAAAAAATCACTCAAAAGTTCAACTTATTACATTTAATATAACTTTAAAATGTGATACATTTGAAATTAATTATAAATGCAATGTAGTTAAGCGGCGAAAATAACTTTTAATTTGCACTTATGCGTGTTCTTTTAAAGTATATTATTTCCGCAATAAGTACACTTTATAAAAGTATACTTAAGTGCACTTCTTTTTCACAAGGGAATCTATGAGTTATATCCTGCAAATCATTACGTGAAAAAATTCAAAAGTGGTATTTCCTCCAGTTGCTCTTTTTGTGATTGTTGAAACTGTCGTTTCTGTTTCAATAGAAATTCCACATCAATAGATGCATTAATTAAAAAATAAATAAATAAGGAGAAAAAATCAGCCTGTGATTTACGTGACCAATCAAATCCTCGGAATCGCCTGCGGGGCGGGGTTTGTGCTTAAACTAGTTTGGTGCAGGAAAACATCTCGTTATTCCACTAATCTAACAGGTAGGCCTACATTTGGAGCTTCATTAGTTTGATTAACAGGCCGATCATGCCATCATCTTCAGAGGAGTGCAGGTTTCTGGATGATCTGAAGAGGAGACGCGTTAAAATCACTCTGTCCGACACACAGATCAGCGGCGTGATCCAGCGCATCTCTCAGAAGAAGAGCCTGATACTAGAGGACGGTAAGCCCAAATTAACATATCTGTTTAATAACAACACCGTTTACATAGGTTAAAAAATCCTTTTTCCTCTTGAAGTATCTGAAGTGAAAAGTGGGCGGAAATTTCCAGGCGTCAAGATCATTTTCGGACACGAAATTCTTAAAGGTAAACCGATCCCATAATGTTTCAGGTACTTCATTATAAAAACATTTTAGCAAATAAAGCAACTAATTAAAATGGTGCTTAAACGTATGCAGTTTTTTGTTGGTCCAGCCAAGCCAAGAAATCATTTATTTTTCTTTTTTCAAAGTGGAATTTACCATTTCTGCCAGTCAAGACAACCTGTGAGTGTCTTTATACTAATTAATGTGTTTGATTGAGTCATCTGGAGTAATTAGTACTGGTCATGAGTGTTTATTTGTTGTGTGCTCAGTGTTAATGAAGAGCACAGATCTGAGCTCCACTCGTTCAGGAGGAAGACCGTAGGTAATTGTCCTCATGTTAACTCCTCCTCTGTCTCTCCTTCAGCTGGTGGATTATTTGACCTGATTTCTCTTTCTTCTCAGATGATGGAGATCAGGACCGTGTGAGTTATGTGGTGATTGATGAGCTTCAGGAGAAGTTTGGCCCCGCAGTGAGTTTAGTTTAGCTATATTATGCCGTCTCATCTCCTATCCATTCTGCATATGCATAATATCTGATATATTTGTCTTTGCTTGTCAGGTTATGCACATCCAACAGCAGAAAGTCATTGGAGTCGGTGCTGGTGTGTTTGGACCGATCGCACAAGAGAGACTTTGCTGGTTGCAGGTTAGTGGAATAATAAAGCTTTATACAAAACAGCTTCACATTGATATCAGGAAAATAACAATGTTAGCATACAAAAAACAATCACTAATCAGACATTCTATTGCAGCTCCTATGAAATCTAATTATTTTTTTTCCCAAATTCTGTTTTCAATTTTATTTTTCTAGTCTTTGTTTTAATGGTTAAATGAAATTTTAGTACTCAAACAATTTCTAATTAATTGAAATTATGAAACATTAATTTATAAACGATTTATTCAAACTTTAACAAACATTACATTTTCAGGAGCTTACAAAGTAGGTTTTATTTATAGAAGTCTGGATTCTCTGAAATTTTAATTAAAAAAGCATTATTTTGATTTATTCAACCAAAATTTGCCCAATTAAATGGCGTTTCATGTTTTACAGTAAAGTCCATTTTTATGACCGGTGTTAGGGTCAGAAGACAACATCATTCAGCTCAACTGAGTTTAGTTCTTATTCAGTAGTGCCAGTGCGGTCAAATAGATACTGATTATTAACTCTCTTAAACCCGTGTGAATAATTTGACAGGTTGCCACTAAGAAGGTGGTGTACCTGTTTGATATCCTCCTGCTGGGCGGGCAGGCGTTTAAAAACGGCCTGTGCATGATTCTGGAGAGTCCTCACGTCCTGAAGGTCAGGTGAGTGTTTAGTGTCAGCAGAAGCACTGCCGAGGAGCCGAGGTCTCACTGAATC
>JAFVLL020024230.1:0-34832 GCA_021397915.2 Tor tambroides | reverse complement strand
TTACTATAAAGTTTACTCTGTTTTTCTCCCAGCTAACTGACCACTTACTTTCATGTATTTCGGGAGAAATAGGTGAATTTACGTGATGTTAATCTGACAGATCCATATGGCAGCGTCCGGCGCATATTATCAACATGCTTATTGTGCCTGCATGACACGTCGCTATGGAAATAATAAAATGATATGTATAGAATATTTAATTAATAATTGCACTTTTGTATAATTACCACTGTCCATTGACATATATCACGAATATAAAATAAAATAAAATAAAATAAACGGTCATTTCATGTAGACTACTCTTGGGGGCCCTAAGCAGCCGCTTAGTTCGCTTATGCCTTGGGCCGGCTCTGGTCAAATCTCTCATCAGTTCTGTCGTGCAATTCATTTGAATCCTGCTTTTGAATTCATTTGTTATTCTTGACCATTTAATATTATTTTACTAATTAACCAGTCACTAATTAACTAGTCAAAATCAACAAGTCAGCTGCTGTATTAATAAATAAGTTTGATTTGTTTTCTTGTTGTTGTTATTTTACTGATATCTGTTCAATACATTTTTAGAAGAATTTAAAAAGTATCAGTAAGGAGTAAGGAGGAGTATTGTTTTTATTATCATTCACCTTTTTTGCTGGTTCGGATATTCAAACTTTTGAAACTAGTCATCTCCTCTGTTTTCACTTGTATTATTTCTGCCCAAAATCTGCATATTAATATATTTCTTTTAAGTGTAGGAATTTTATATTATAGAATTCATGTACAAAAATATATATAATAATATATTACATTACGTTAATTTTAATTATATATTACATTACGTTATTAAACAAACGAATTCTTATATTATTTTTATATAAATAATTACAAGTATATAGTTAAATATTTATATAAAATTCTAAATTAATTAAGACTTATGTTTGGAGAATGGATGGATGGATTTATTTTATTGTTCATTAATATTACAATATTATATAGTTAGTATATCGTTTAGTAAATAATAGTATATAATTGATGTGTATGTATTTTCATTCATTACGTTATTTTTAAGTTCCTCCGCACCTTTAGGGGTCACGCTGTGACACGGAAGTGACGCTCGAGCAAAAGCAACGTCAACTTCCGCTAAGGCTGCACACAGCGGTGTGAAGTTGTTGGCAGTTTTGAATTAATTGGATTTTGTTAGCGATTGAAATGGATGTGGTTCTGTATATTGTAGCTGCGGTTATTCTGCTCGTGCTGATAGTGTTTGCTGTGAAAGTTCGTGGACGGACTGAAGAAGGTGAGTGAAATATAGACATAAAACCAGTCAGTAATGCGACAGACAGCAGCTGTCAAACGATACTAGTGTTATTAGTGTCGATCAAAGCTGTTATTACTGTATAAGGAGACTTTCTCTGGCTGCTCGAAGACTCTCATTAAAACTCAGTGAAGATTTTGATGTTCTTGCAGTCACTGGATTTGAAGAATGAATCTTCTCTTTCCTAAAATCTAACGGAAACTGTATATTTTTAAGTACAGAGACTTATTAATACTCTATAAGAAGGCAATACAACTGCAAAAATATATCACTGGCTTTTATATTGTTCCTGACTTGAAATCAAAGCAAATTATTAAAACATTATCTAAAATAAAATTGGTACGTGTGTCAAATATGTCCTTTTTGGACCCACTTTTGGAGTATTGTTCTAATTAAATGTAATATAAATACCATTCCAGAGTAGTTTTACTTTTAGTTGTAACTTTCATATCCTAAAAAGTATTTTGTAAAATCCTTTTTTCTTTCTCAAATGTTTTGTACACCTGGTAGAACAGATATTTTCAAACTGATGTCCGTCAAAAAGTTAACAGAGAAAATAAATAAATAATAATAAAAAGAAATAAATAAAAATTGTATTAAAATAAATGTGTAAACAGTTAGATGAAAATATATGGATAATAAAATCATATTCAAATAATAAAATTTAGATAAAAATAAGTAACCCCAAAAAAAAGATTAAAAGAAATAAAAGAAATAACACATTTAACAGTATAGTACTGTATTGTGTAGAATGTTTTTTTTTTTTTTAAATGGTATATAGTATATAATCTTTTTGTATTCTAATTGTTTTCTTTTTATTTATTATACAATTAACAAAAGCAAAAAATTTAAGTTAGCCTGAAGTGGGGTTTTATACACACATATATAGCAGCCTTTTAAGTGTTTGAGTGGATCACAGCTCTTGTGCTCGTCTGTATTCCAGCAGCTGATCGTGAGGATGGTCAGAATGTGGTTCGAGCCGCGGTCCGTCCGCAGGCGGCAGAGGAGCGTCCAGCAGGAATGCCTCGCCGCCGCAGAAACCTGCACAGCAGAATGAACGTCCAGCGCGCACAGCGGTCGTCAGACAACGGTAAACACGTGGCAGTGTGCACCTGCAAAAGAAGTTGTTACGTTTGTTGCAAAGTTCATTTTAGGGTCATACCTGGCTCATTCATTAAAGGCAGGGTAAGCGATTTTTCAAAAACGTTTTAGAAAACTGAGTCGGGGCCGAGTACCAAAACAAACATGTAGCCAATCAGCAGTAAGGGATGTGTCTACTCATGATGTGGATGAGAGAGCGTTCAGTGAACAGCCAAGCTGAGCGACAGAAAGATGGAGATGGTGGATAAAAACAAAGAGGAAAACGTCTGTGGAGCGATAAGGCAAGAAGTAGGACCCGTGTAAATATCTGATCAGCTTTCCAGCGCTGGAGAGAACTCAAGGAGCGGAAGGCCTGCGATCGGACGCCGAGGTTGCTTTGTTTCTTCTCCATAGGTGAGTAACACCGTATCTACACTGGACAAAAGCTAAAGCCTGCCTACACTGGACGCGTGTATTTCAGCCAAGAATGTAGTTGTTTAAAACTCAAATCTGCGGTTTATTTATAAAAACAGCGCCTATCTGAAAATGTGCTTCTCCGATTTCGGAGACGTGAGCTCCACGCGATCACCGGCCGCTCAGTGCTCATGTATCCCGAAGAGAGGAGCATAACCTCGGCTAGTCCTTCTGACATTTGCCGCTGGCTCTGATGTCTATGTAGCGGTTAAACATAAGATATAATTTGTTTTGGGTAAACCTAACAGGTAATCTTTGGTCTTTATTCTATTGTTCTATTAATATGTTTAAATGAAAATGAAAAGAGGCAGTGGTGTTTGATATATTTCATCTGTAAATACAGTGAGGAAGATTGCAGCAGCCAAGGCGAGCTGATGTTATCAAGTACGCTGCTGTTTGCAGAATTACTGGACTTGCGTCGTTCCGTCCGCGGGAGTTCACACTCTGAGTCTAACTCGTGAAGTCCGAACTACCGAGGATGCAAGTCCGAAATTTGCGTACTTGGTCTTGAGAAACGCGCGCAGACCTAACGTTACGTCACCAGACTATTTGCCTAATCTTCTCGGTAGTTTAGACCACGATGGAAACGCGGACGGCAGCAGGTCTGGGGGGAAAAAAGTTCCTGGGACATATTGTTAATCATTGCCTGGGTTGCGTAGGCTACGTATATGTGGGGCGGATCTTTCAAAATAGGGGCGAGACCCTTTTGAGGTAGGGGCGTGTTTGTTTTGGTGATTTCAAATGTCAACATTGGCTTCCAGAAATCGCTTACCCTGCCTTTAAGGCTGGACACTACCGGCAAAACCAGTGTTTTATTCATGCACTGATCAGTTTTGACCAATTTTGCTTCCATATCATGTCCTTTTTTCAGACCAGTGTAAAGAAAAATACATTTTATTGCACTTTATCTATTTGTGTCTCTACATTTCAGTTCCAATTCATATCTTTTTGTTTTTTCTTTCATTAAGGTTTTTTTTTCTCTTACACTCACCAAACTTTACATTTTATTCCTCTCTATATTCTGAAGGTTTGTTCATATATCATTCACACTTATTTATACAACATTTGATTCCTAAAAACATGCAAATGTTTTTTTTTTCTGTCTGTTGAAAGTATTTTTTGATAAAAAGAGAAATCCAAGGTTTTCCTCTGGAAAAACCTTTAACTTTAATATGTCAGTATTAAACAAGAATCTGACTTTAACAAATCTTCAGATTTATGTTCTGGAAATGTATGCAAATTGGTGCATATTTAATTAGATAATGACTCATTTGCATATTTAAACAACATTTCAGAAAACTTGTAATACAAAATAATTGTCTTAATATATTGTGATTAAAGGGTATGGGGTGATTTTGGATACAGCCTTAGTATGGCATAGAAGACTTCTAGATGTGTCACTAATCTCTAATCTGTCTCTGTCTCTTCAGAGGACAGTCCTGTGGAAGCGGATGAGAGTCAGGAAGACAGGCAGCCGTCTGAAGAACGTCCTCAAGCTGCTGCTAAAGTCGGAGCAAAGAAACAGAAGAAGCTGGAGGAGAAACAAGCACGGAAAGCTCAGAGAGAGGTTACAACGAGGCTGTTACATCTCAGCTTTCACCCATATCAGGAGTCTGGTTATTAATGTGTGTGTGTCATTAATGTGTGTGTTTTAGGCCGAGCTGGAAGAGCGAGAGGAGAGGAGGAAGATGCAGGAGCTCAGAGATCAAGAGAGACAGAAAGACGAGGAGAAGGAGAGACTGCAGGAGCAAAAACGGGTAATTTTAACTTGTGGTTGATCAATATATCGCCAAGGCTGATATTATTGGCCGAAGTTTTTCTGTTTGGCCTGTAAGTGTTGAAAACAGGACTTTTATTTTGACAGCACCTGAGCTCAGATGCACATGAGCTTCCATTCTCCATCTTCAATCATTTACTGTCTTTAACAGTTCTTCTAATGATTAGAACACAACTATTATATGCTATTATACACACGCTATTATACTTTTTCATACACATAAAGTATTAAACACAGCATAGAGTCTGAGTCAGTGTGTTTGTAACATTGTAACAGTGTGCACCTGCAAAGGAAGTTGTTACATTTGTTGCAAAGTTCATTTTAAGGTCATACCTTGTTCATTCATTAAGGCAAAACCAGTGTTTCTTCATGCACTGCTCAGTTTTGCTTTCATGCCATGTCCTTCTTTCAGATTAGTGGGAAGAAATTATCCAAAATTCATATTTCACTGTTCCTTTTATTGCACTTTATCCATTTGCAACAGTAGATTTCAATTTCAGTTCCCGCTGGCATTAAATGAATTTGATTGCTTGATGTGAATTTAACTGTGCACAAATTGATCTACTGGTTACTTTATTTATTTATTTATGTGTTTCTTGATTTGCAAACAATATTACAATATGAATACAGAATCAATAAGTTGCTATTCAAAGTCTGTCTATTTTATAAATAATTTATTCTAATTATTTTAGTAAATATTAAAAAAATAATTAAATAAAGATTCAATTCCAGTGCAGAAATGGTTATGCGTGTGTTATTTACTATTTTTAAATGAAATAGTGTGATTCTATATAGACCTATATGGGCTTTATATCAGTCAAACTGCTCTCTAAAATAAAAATCCATGTTGGTAAACGACTAGTTTTGAGCATGTGTCAGCGCTGCTTTATATGTTGAGCTCACATGCCATGCAAAACATGGTTAAATAAGTGTAAAGGTTCTCCAAAGCTGTGTGTTCCTCTCTTCCACAGGAGGAGGAGATACAGCGTGCCAAGGAGGAGCAGGAGCGTAAGGAGGAGGAGGAGTACCAGCGGCTGAAGGAGTGTTTTGTGATCGAGGATCAGGGAGAAGCAGAGGAGCTCAGTGAACAGGAGGTGCGTCTCTCTCTTCCTGCACGCTCTCCACATCTGCTCTCCTTCCTCTGCATTTCACGTTATCTCATGTTTGTGTGTTTTTCAGTCTCGCAACCTGCTGCAGGAGTTCATCCAGTATGTCAAGGTAACGCATGCATTCAGATTAAAGCTGCTGCATTCATATATATGGCCCTGGAGCACAAAAGCAGTCTTAAGTCGCTGGGGTATATTTGTAGCAATAGCCAAAAATACATTGTATGAGTCAAAATTATTGATTTTTCTTTTATGCCAAAAATCAGTAGGATAGTAAGTAAAGATCATGTTCCATGAAGATATTTTGTAAATTTCCTACCGTAAATATATCAAAACTTCATTTTTGATTAGTAATATACATTGCTAAGAACTTCATTTGGACAACTTTAAAGGTGATTTTCTCAATATTTAGATTTTTTTGCACCCTCAGATTCCAGATTTTCAAATAGTTGTATCTCAGCCAAATATTGTCTGATCCTAACAAACCACACATCAATGGAAAGATTATTTATTCAGCTTTCAGATGATGTATAAATCTCAATTTTGAAATTGACCCTTATGACTGGTTTGTGGTCCTGGGTCACATTTGTGAGAGGAAACAACAGTCCCTGTGAATATGAATTAAAATGCACTTTTAACATACAATCTCTGTATTTAAAAAATGTATTTAGTTACCGCTTGTAGTACACTTGAGTGTTCTAGTGTATGAAAGATGGGTTCTGCAAGTGGTAATTAAATACATTTTTTAAATACAGAGATACTATGATAAAAGTGCATTTTAGTTCATATTCACAGTGTCCCACAGTTGAGTACGATTAGATGATCTTAAGTTTATCTTAAGAAGCACTAAAGAATCATTTTTAGTATATTTAGTACAAAATTAGTGCATGAAAATTGAGCACTTTAAGTACATTATGGAAGTGTACTTTTTTTTTTTTAACCTGGGGTATCAGCTAGAATAGATTGGTTTATTGAATATATACTTTTTATATAGGCCTATACTTTTCTTGATAATACAGTAAATTAAATTCTTTATGAATGGAAGATATTTAATTTTTTAAAAGTTGCTTTTTATTTGGAACTGACTGCACGTGATAAAATGAATTAATCAGTCAAAACGCTTCAAGACAGTCAAACTAGTATTATAAAACATTATATATTTGTAAAACTAAAAATTATATATAAAAAGGTCTCTTTGAGTCAAATTTTAAGTTGCATTCAAATATGTTTCAAAATAGTCAAATAGACAGATTTATACAGAGATAATGCATGATTTACTCAGAAGTTGCTTGAAAATGTATAGAACTGTATGGAGTTGATTTGAATTTTGTAAAATAAGTATTGCTCAGCTTGTTTATTACAGCTGTCCGTTTCATAGAGAAAACAGTGTGGATTTGACTCTGTTTCTCTGTCTGTTCAGAACTCTAAAGTGGTTTTGCTGGAGGATTTGGCATCCCGCTTCAGCATGCGCACACAGGTCAGTGTTCATAGCTGACCCCATCTGACCTTTGTCCTCTGAACACGTACTGGTGCTTGTAGATAATTGTTGAAATGTGTTTCTGTGTGTCAGGATGCTATTGCCAGACTGCAGGACCTGATAGCAGACGGCTCCCTGACAGGTATGTGTGTGACTCAATATAATTATATTCTGATGTGAAGCAATAACTGTGCATCAAAACATGTTTTACAGTCTCCTGCTTTAAACGAAGCTAGGAAACTCAGAACATTTATTAATGAACATTATTAAAAACCTTTCTCCTGGGAAAATATTAGAATTTTTATCAAATGTCATTTTGAAAGATTGCATATAATTTTTTTTTTACTTTATTTAGTTTGTAAAAAAATTTTTTTTAAATTATTATATACAATTCACTGAAGTATTGTTATTAAGACTATTTTAAATCTTATTTGAGTTTGGCATTGGCAGTATAGCCTTTAATATGGTGTAAAATGATAAATAAAGAACTTCCTGATGGATGCACTGCATTTCTTTTTTATTTTATTAAATATCTTTTTTCACTCTGCTAATATGTCATGTTTTAGAAATAAACTAGGTTGCAAATGCAGTAGCTTCACATAAAATTAAATAAATTCAAAAACATGTGAAATTTTAAACTCTTCCATGCTAACACAATCCAAAATAATACTAAAAAAAATTACAAATGTAAAAGTAAATATTTATCTACTGCTTAATTATTTGAATAATCACATACATCAGTATTTGATGAGAAGTCAAATAAATGTCCTTTTTACATTTCGTTATTTTTGTATCATTAAGATACTATTATAGTTTTATTGATACTTTGAATCAGTTTTTAGTTTTCTGTTTTCATTTTGATTTTTAAGGTTTAGTAATTGTTGTTTTTGTCATTTTCTTTAATATTTCTAAATAGATTTAATTCACTTTTATTTTAGTTTTAATTGTATTTATTCTATTTTAGTAAATTAACTAAAATGAGAAGTGTTTCCTTGGCAACTCCCTTAAATAAAACAAGTTTACGTATTTTTTTTATTTTCAGTTAATGTTAATTTTTTTATGATTTTAATGTCAGTTTTATTTAACTCTAATAACCCTGGCACATTTGAGGTAGAGTTAGGGGCTGTTCACATTCTGTCTGAATTTGTCTAATTGTTGGTATATTTTACGCACGTCACATTGACATCTTTGATGTGCATCTCACTGCATTATAAGATCATAGTTCAATTCCTTATTACAGAATGTACAAATGCATTCATTTTTAATTGAATTAGTTGCACTCATTTAACATGTTAAACTAATACAACCTCGTGTGTTTGAGCAGGAGTGATCGACGACCGAGGGAAGTTTATTTTCATCACGCCGGAGGAGCTGAACGCCGTGGCTCAGTTCGTCAAACAGAGAGGAAGAGTCTCTATCTCAGAACTCGCTCAAGCCAGTAACAGCCTCATAAACCTGACGCCGGAGATCCAGACCAGTGTGTGAACACTAAATGCTGTTTCCATTGCAAGGACTTGTAAATAAAGTGGGATGCATGATATCATTTACCAGCAAACAGGGCTCATTTCCTACCTAATCTCCCTTATGTCACCCTATAAGCATCATGCAGTAGGTATGGATATGTCTAGTATTGTCTCAACCACTTTAAGAAATAGTTTGAAGCTGGTTTGTAATACAGAAGAATTGTTTTCAGTGGCAGAGAAGGAGATTTTATTTCATTGTTGTTGTACACACACACTTTAATCAGGGTCCCCTCAATTGTGCTTTGGATAAAAGCATCAGCTAAATGCATAAATGTAAATGAAAACCTGGAAACAATAGGAAATTTTAAGACTAGTAGAATATTTTTCTAGTAATATTCAGGTCTGCAATATTTCATTGCATAGAAATGTTGTTTGTTGATGTAATATCTATTAAATGATTTGTAAAACCGATTATTTGGTTCTCTCAAACAACTGAACAAGTCATAAATATTTATTGTTCAGAAACTGTTTGAAACATCCTAGTAATTTCCTCTCACTATTGACTGTCCTGTCGAATAAAAAAGCAAAAAGCACAAACTACAGTTTATTTTATTGTAGTGACAGCTCAACAGGGCTTTTATTGTGTCTTTTCTCTTCATACATGTTTTCCTTAAATGATTTGGTCATCTTTATTTTAGTTCTACCCAGTGTTTTCCTGAGAGCATGTATATGAGAGGAGCGGCGTTATTCCTGCCAGGATTTATAATTGTTGCTGCTTGTTTGGCTTGTGACACTAATTTCCAGATTTTCCCTGAATACAGCTTTTCTTTTCGCACATATCTTTTTTGATTGGTTTTAAAGATTTACTATAGCTAGGGGGTTCATTAGGATAAACAGAATTGTTTTAAAAAATAAATTAATTTAATCAAACATTAATAGAAATAAAAATGTTAAACAAAACAAAAACATCTTTACAAAAATGTACAGACTAGTCAAACATAAGATTGTTTTTAGGTATTGCAGAACTGCAAAATTAAAAACAAAGGCTTATTTCCCCATTCTTACATTTATACTAAATTTAGATAATAACAGTAGCCTATTAATTAAATAATATTCCCTATCGACATATCATAGGTGGGGAAAAAATGAGACTACAAAGAGAGAAATAAAAGAAGGCATTTAAACCACAAAATATAACAATGTCACAATTAAATCTTAATTCATTTTGTTTTGTTTGTGATTCAATATTTATAATGTAGTTTCCGAAGTTTATTAGTCAACAGCAACACAGCAGCCATTGCAAAATCACTCCAAAATCATCATTACAGCAGCTTTTAATTTAGTATAATTCAAGCTAAATTTGAATTGAAAACTGAAATTTGAAGCTTTGTCTCTAGCTATCAAATTCAGAGAAGCAGAAGTCAGTCGTGTTGTTGATGTAATATGTGGCATATGCGCGTTGGGCCTCTAGAGGACGCTGTTTGATTCGACTTGCGCATGCGCAGTGTGCATTATGTACTTTCCTTCATATTGATTCAGCTTTTCTCAGGACGTTCCGCGTTTTAATCCACTGCGATGAGCTTTTATTTACTGGATATTTTAATAACGCGAGCAGCGTTTTAAATGTAGACAGACTGAGCTTCTTTATTCCGGTTCAGGATGAGATCCGCAGATTATCGACGCTTTGTTCAGTGCGCAGCATTAATGTGTGTCAAATCATAGCTTTTATAATGTTACGAGGGATTCTTCGACTGTAACTGTCAAGGTGAGAATCATTGTTTTCTTTCAACCGGACTCGCTGTCAGACGGGCTGTATTATTATTATTATTATTATTAAGTTATAGTAGATACCGGGGCTAGTTGTCACATGGTGTCATATGTAATTATATATATATATATATATATATATATATATATATATCTGAGAATTATTCTCTAAAATATATAGTGTGACAACTAGCCCCTTACATGAATGCACTTTAATGTGTGACAGTCACAGGTTTGGAGAGTAATAATGCTGGTGTTTCATTGCTCTTTCTCCAAAGGTACTCTGTTTATGAGGAACCATAGACACTCAAAGTGTGCAACAGCATTTGAAGTCTGTGTATAAGGTGAGACGTGCATTTTTTCTTTGAGTCGTTTCTACAGAAGATCCACTAATCTGTTTTTGTTTAATTGCATGTGGTCCTCAGATCAGCATGACCCTGGCGTTGACCCCTGCGGCCGTGTGCCAGTGCTTCACGCTCGTGTCGCTCTGCACGTCTATCGCAGATCCCAACTGGATCCAGGTCCAGAACTGCTCTGATTCCAGCAGCAAACTCATCTACGGTGTGGCCTTCACGCTGCACGCCTATCAGAATCAAACAGACACAGGTGTGATCTTATAGCTCTGTTTATGACTGTGAACACACGCAGACCCGCATCTTTACACAGCCGATTTAAGGCTGCTCTAAAGCGGGTCTGTGTCTGCTCAGAATTCAGTGTAAAGACGCAATGCCGGGTCTGACCCACCTCAGTATCAAAGGCGACGCAATGCTGTTTTGATTCATGTGCCGCTCTAAGCAGCGTCGTTGCCATGACAACCCAAAGGACGCCTGTTACTTTGTAGCCTACAGTAAGCTAGCTCCATTTGCTGTAGCTAACGTTAATTAAAAAAATGTCTACCAACAGGGGAAACAACTGGTCCGACAAAGAAGTAAAAGAGCTTCTTTTAATAAGAGCAGAGGAAGAAATTAACCGGCAAATTGACGGAGCTCTAAGAGACAGTTAATGTGTGCTCCTAGCCAATAGTTCCCAAATTGTCTCAGACTATTTTACAAGCACTTCTCTCACCTCTCTTGCGTAAAGATAACCACCCTGTCGATGCTCAGCAAGACAATAAATATCGTAATTTGCCAATACCCTAGCATCATGTGTCCTTCCAGGCCACCCAACGTAAACATCTGTGAAACTATAAACAAAATGCAGCAAGTTGTGATTAGTAGCCTAAATAATTAATTAACCAAAAACTGTCTGTATAGTTACTTGCCACATTTTGTGATTATTGAATGCCAGCCTTTGTGATTATGATAGTCTGCAGGGTTTTCTCTCGGGGATATGATTGGGATGTGTGTAAAGCCATTCCTCGACTGGCGAACCCAGATAATGTGCGTTCAAGTTCAGGGCATATGGTTACATTTTAAAATGTCGTGTTTTATATTATTTGTTCTTTTTTATGTTTGTTATTTAATTTTATAGCATTTGTTTTTGTTAAAACTAATTTTAAAATTGTTGTTATTTTAAAAGGTATGTTTCCCACAATTTTAATTCCTGTGTAAATGCATTCATGCCGCTTCAGAACAGCATTAAATGGTCTGTGTAAATGCGCATTTTCGTGGTTTTATGCCGCTTCAGATTTGGTTTCTGTGCTGCCTTTGCTGTGTAAAGATACCTCAAAATCAGGATGAGTTTGTTTCTTCATCAGATCTGGAGAAATGTGTCATTGCATCAGTTGCTCAGCAATGTTTCCTCTGCAGTGAATGGGTGCCGTCAGAATGAGAGTCCAAACAGCTGATAAAAACATCACAATAATCCACACCACTCCAGTCCATCAGTTAACATCTGGAGAAGACAAAAGCTGAAACAAATCCATAATTAAGACGCTTTTAACTAAAATACATTGAGTCCATAATTCATAATAACCCTTCCTCCAGTGAAAAAGTGTTCTGGTCTGAATCAGGAGAGAAATCTGCACAGATCAAGCAGCGTTCACAAGCCAAAACAGCTCTAAACAAATATGTGGCTGGATTTTGATGAGAGAGACAACAGCAGATGCACTTTTTCACTGGAGGAAGCGTTATTATGGATTATGGACTCTATGTATTTTAATTAAAAACGTCTTAATGCTGGATTTGTCTCAGCTTTTGTCTTTTCCAGATGTTAACTGATGGACTGGAGTGGTGTGGATTATTGTGATGTTTTTATCAGCTGTTTGGACTCTCATTCTGACGGCACCCATTCACTGCAGAGGAAACATTGCTGAGCAACTGATGCAATGACACATTTCTCCAGATCTGATGAGGAAACAAACTCATCCTGACCTTGGATGGCCTGAGGATGAACACATTTTCAGCATGTTTTCATTTTTGGATGAACTATTCCTTTAAACCTTTAAAAACTCTTTGACTCGAGTTCTGTATTGTAAAGTATGAAGGCAATAACTGAACTCCTCTGCATGCAGTAACAGCACAGCGTGATGAGCTGTAGTGAAGGGTTTTGTGTGCTGTAGGTCCGTTGGGTGGGCTGCACGGATCGGGAATGTGGCTGCTGTACTCTCTAGCTGTTCTCTGCTACAGCGCTGTCCTGTTGTCCAGCTCCTCTTTCCTGCTGGATTTCCTCGGAGCAGCGGTCACTCACTCAAAGCTGGTGACCTCACTGCACGTCTTGACAGGTGCCTCACATTAAACTCACTGCACTGTTAGTAACGTGGGGAAAGGATTCAAAAGGATGTCAAATGTCCATAAATCTAGTTATACGTAAATCTGTCCCCTTAAGAATTATTTTATTTTTGATTGACAGAATTTTTTTCTGTTTCATAACTCAGCATGCATCAAGGCAAAACCAGTGTTTTTTCATGCACTGGTCAGTTTTGAGGTCTATTTAGCTTCCATAACATGTCTCTTCTTTCAGACTAGTGGAAAGAAAACATCCAAAACACACATTTAAGTGTTTATTTTATTGCACTTTATCTATCTGCATCTGTACATTCAATTCCAGTACATATCTTTAAAGAGTTGTTTCTCTTACATACAGCAAACTTTACATATTCATATATCATCCACACTGATTTATATATCATTTTACTCCTAAAAACATACAATTTTTTTTTTCTTCTGTTGACAATACTTTCTGATTTATGGAGTGATAAAAAGAGAAATCCAGAATATGACAACAAAATCAAACAAGAATTTAGAATCTGGCTTTTTTCAGTGGGAATGTATGCAAATTAGTGCACATTTAATTAGATAAAACATCATTTGCATATTTAAATGCAAAATTTAAAAATACTTGTAATACAAAACAATTGTTTTAATGTGCTGTGATTAATTAACTAGCAAAATATGGTGATATCTATTAGTTAAAATATTTTATCATCTTACCCTGTGATGCTTGGCTTTAAATTCACAAACTTTTGTCAGCTGAACACATTTGAGCGAAAATATGTACTTGAAGTTCAAGTTAATATTTTAATAATTTATTAACACATTTGCATATTCACAGTTCTTTGATGTTGGTTAATGATCGCATGATGTGCAGCTAAACAAAATATTTAATCTTTTTTAGTGTTTTATTTTGTTTGATTTATTCTTAAATTTAACATTTTTTTATGGTACATTTTCATGAATTCACAAAGTTCAAGCTTTAAACATTGTCACATGAACTCATTGTGTTCCATGTTTTGTAATTTTTTATAAAAATGTCTTTTTTTTGTGTGTGTAGTTAAACATTTTTACCATCTTAACCTGTGATGTTACACTTTTTTGTCAGCTGAACCCATTTGAGCGAAAATATTTACTTAAAGTCCCTCTGAGAATTGAAGTTAATGTTTCAGTAATTGAACAACACCTTTGCATGTTTACAGTTCTTTGATGTTGGTTAATGGTCACCACATTACATGCAGCTAAACAAAATATTTCATCTTTTTTCTTAAGTGTTTTATTTGGATTGTTTTATTCTTAAATTATTTCTTTATTTAATTTAACATTTTTATGGTGCACTTTCATGAATTCACAAACCTCGTGCATTAAAGATAACAGTTTGTCACATGAACTTATTGTATTCCATGTTTAGCAATTTTATATAAAAATGTCTTTACTCTTGGTAGTTTGATCAAATAAGTCAAGAAGCATAAATACTGAGAGTCTTTTGATATTGCAAACAGCTCTAGTCTCTGGAATTACATTAATGAAGCAGTGGACAGAGAAGAACCGGATGTGATCCTGAGGTTTTACTAAAGTGTGTTTTCTCACATTTGCCCTCAGCGTTCGTCTGCGTGGCGGTGGTGGGTGTGTGTGCGGCCTGTATGAGTGTGATTGAACACAACCTGCAGCGAGCGAAGACAGAAAGCCGCCCGGCGCTCTGCATGTCTGCAGGAGAAAGCTTCTTCATCGAGATACTGGGCCTGCTCTTCTCCTTCTTAGCGTGCGCTCTGGCCCTCAAGGGTCGTCCTGAACCCATCAGGCCCTGTGAGTACCTGAGCGTGGGTGGAGCGGACAGCGAGACGGAGCCTTTGATTGGTCGAGCTGAGAGGGAGGAGTAAACAGACAGAGATTCACTTCATTTCTAATGGCGGAAGAGCAAAGCTGAACAAGAGCTGCTGTTAGATCAGGTGATCTCAGGAGCATTTACAGAACGAATGAAATCCAGAATTTAAGAATCGGCTCCTTCTGGTTCATAAGTGTGAATTTGAATTGAATTGATCACAGTATACAGGATCGCAACTAACAGAGAACGTTCTCAGAATGTTCTGTCGAGGTGCTCTCAACATTATGAACAAACGTATGTTTTTTCAAAGTTATCTAGTCTTTAATAATGTTCTCAAAACATTAGCACAAAAACATTATTTATACATCGTTTTCTGAAATGTTCTGGATGTTTGTCTGACGTTTTTAAATGTTACTAATAGTTTCAAAACATTCCGAGAACATTCTAAATGTAACATTCCCATAATGTTTGAAAAATCCTTAAATGGAATGTTCTTTTAAGGTTTGAATAACCAAGAAAAAACATTTTCAAATTTTAAAAAACTGGACATTTTAAATTTTCAGAAATAATGTTTTCATAACTTAATTGGAACATTAGCCAAATCTACTTCAAATATATTTTTGTTAGCTGGGATGTAGAATTGACAGGAATTATTTATTTAATTACATTACAATTAAAAGTAATTCAACAACCACAAAACAGTGAAAATATGTTGTTGTTTTTTTGTTAAAACATTAATTATGTAATTAATTCAGACTAAGTGTGACTATTTATTTGTTGATATATATAGAGCTAATTTTTCAGAATTGGTTTGAAATAATATTGTGAAAGCACCACAGTGTTTTCAGATAATTTTATATTGTTTGACTCTATATTTAAATCTCAGGGATAAACTGGAGCATTCTGGGCAAAGAAGTTTTGTAGCATAATAATCCATAAACTCAAATTTAATTTGGTGGGACTTTACAGTAAGTTTCATGTTAGTAATGAATGACATTCAGACATTTATAAGTGTGACATAAGTGAAAAAAAAGGAATTAAATACACATTTCTTCATTCTAAAAATAATAGTAACATCATCTAATGTTTCTTAAAATGGCCTAAATGTTGTGTGATTTATGGGTAATTTGTAGTGAAAAATTAAATGTCTTAATGAATTTCATTCCATTTTAATTCTACTTTATTGGCAATTCTGTATCCTGTTTGCTTCCTCAATTCAAATTCAGTTCATATTCAGTATTCACCTCACTGATGTTGCGGTAGGAACCAAAGAGAGGAGCACAGATACACACTGATGCTGCCTTCAAGTCCTGCTGGATCTTTTTCATGAGTTCAGAAATCATATTTATGATATAATCTGCATTCAGTGCTCTTGCTCAGAATAAAATAAATGCATTCACCGATGAACACGGGAGGCATTTTGTTGCACAAATGCAGAATATTGAAGAGTGAAGGATGAGCATTAGGTATGTTTAAATCCACAACAGACAGTTATGGGAAATGTAGATTTTCTGTAAATATGATTTTTCCGACATGACTTGAAGGCAGCGTGAGATCCTTCAGTGACCTGCAGTGAAACTCACACATGAGCAGTTCTGCATTATACTTTCTGTGCAAGTTTGCTCTGCTTTCGGACCAAATTCAGAAAACACTGAGGGCACACTTGGTTTGCTTCAGGGTTTTAAAAGCGCTTATGCTCAATTATAAACGTACGCTCCAAATTAACTCTATACAAACTATCTCAGCCTTTATGTCAACATAATCATCTTTATTATTCAATTTATGCGTAAATAAGAATAATATAATCTAGCTGCCCAGGTTCCAAACAACTACAGTGTGAACAGAAAGTGGACTGAGACCCGATCAGCATTCAGATTGACTAAACTGATCAGAGTCCACTTTCTAGTCCACATGCAATGTGAATGCAAACAGAACTGAATTCTTTTTCACTTCACTTTTTGACTCAAGTGTGAAAACTAACAAATTCAGGGCTGTTTTTATTTTATTGGCAATCAGTGGCGTAATTTCTAGAGAAACTAGAAAACAAATCAAACATCAATCCTCAACGTGCCTTGAGCTTCCTGGAAGAGCGTTTATTTGTGAAGTGACGTAACTGAAAAAAGAGCTGTGAAATCTCCAGCTTCTCCATCAAACATCAACAAACTTTAAATTTTATTTATTCATGAGTTCAACCTTGCAGTTTTCTATGTTTTTTTGGTTGTCATTTTTCTGTTCATACTGTATTTGTATTCCCTCTTTTAACCAGAAACATATTGCACCATTTTTCTCCATTTATTTGATATTCTAGTATTTTACTGGAATTATGATGCCGTTCAACCCAAAATGACAGTTCTGTCATCATTTACTCAACCTCATGCTGTTTAAACCTGTATGACTTTCTCTCTCTCGTTGGCAGGAAGATTATCAGTGAATAATGACTTAAATGTGGGTCTCTGTTCCACGGTTATTATAGTTAACTAACACTGAATTAAGACCGTTACAAAAACATTTTGTTGCTTGAAATTAAGGTTACAAGCAGCAGAAAATGTCAAGAATATTTCAGATAGTTTACAAAAAATCCCAGTACATTTAAACATTTCTGGAAAGTTTTGGAAATTTCGCTTTTTTGCAACCATACTTGAAATAAAATAAACATGAACGGAACTTTTATTTCAACAAGTTACCATGGCGACATTTCTTGTTTTTGTTCTCATTTTCTGAAATAGCTAAAACTAAATAAATTAAAACAAAAAAAAAATCATCAAAACTACATAGACATTTGTAAGAAAAAAAATGTTAAAAATCACAAAAGCACGAAACAAAATTACTAAAACCTTAACTAAAATTAAAGTGAAAACAAAGTATAAAAAATACAATCTAATTCAAAATATTAACAAAAACTAATGATGCTAAAATAGCACTATTCTATATAATATATTATATAACGCACAAATCATATGGACTACTGATTATGAATGTTTAGATTAATTTTTGGACACTTTCTTGGTCCTTTGTATGGCTTGAAAGTCAATAGGGTTTGAGCAGCATGAGAAAGAAAGTAAATTTAATTTATGTGCATCTGTAACGAATCTGTAGTAGTGTAGTATTTCATTTGTCCTCATGAATATAAAAACAGAGACATGTCAAACACTGTGAGGCTACACAGGATTTATACAGTTTGTGTTCACGTTTATATTTGTGTGAAGCCATTTTTAATTTAATGTAATATTTAAAAAATGGATTTCTGTTCCAAAGTTGTTTTTTATCATGACACTTCCTCGGTGATCTGGACTGATGAGTGATAGATCTTCCTGTTGAAAATGCATCTAAATGAGCTCTGAATGACAGCAGTGAATCATGGGAAGCGGAGCTCCGCTGTGCCTTAATTTCTCAGCTCTCTCTCTAATTAGACTCCATCCAGCTCCTCGCTCTCGTCACATGACACCAGCTTCTGCTCCAGCTGGATGAGACCATCGCCATAGTAACCTTGAGAAGTTGTTGATGTCACCGATGAATTTGTGAATGGCGAGAGAGAAAACAGAGCGAGATATATGGGTTTATTATAATGTGATGTGTTTCTGCTGTCTTCAGTCTAGTGTTTGTGAGTTGTGCATGATATAAACCATGATTAACACTAAACCATAGCTTGTGCTGTACAGTATAAGTGTTCATAGAGAGAAATGAAGGAAACCCGTTAACCTGTGGATCTTTAGTACTGATATTGCACTGACAGGACCGTGTGTATGTATGTATTCTGCTACTGAACAAGCATTGATCATCTCAAATGTTTCATGTGAGTTTGTTTTTAAATCTGTGCATGCATATATCATCAGCATTCATTCTGATTTTGTTGTTAATGCCTGTTGAATTGAAGTTTACTGTTGCAAAATACTTATTTGAATGTTTAAATGAAGATAATGCTTTGAACAACACAGCGATCTCACTTTATTTCCTTTATTTTAGCCTACTAATGGTAAAAACGGCAACACTTTACATTAAGGCCTCATTTGTTAACATTAGTTAGTTAACGTGCTAATTATGAACAATATATGTTTTATATAGTTTATTAATCTTTTAGTTAATAAAAATACATTTGTTCATGTCAGTTCACAGTGCGTTAAAATAACATACATTATTTCTACATTCAATAATGCATTTTTAAATAAAAATAAACATTTATTGTTAACAAATGAAACCGCATTGTACAGTGTTACCTGAAAAACAATACAGTTGCATGTCAATTTGTATGTTAATGATATTATTTGTTACAGTTTCGTCTGTAATATTCTAGTAATCCTTGACTAGCTGGTTAAGGTGTGTTTAAGTAGAATTAGAGTTTAATTTCTGCTTAATTTAGACACACTGTTAAAAAAGAAAGAAAGAGGTTTGACAAAGCTTTATTTGAAAAAACATTTCATAACAGTCTTCACATTAACAACTCACATAATTAAATATAAAATGTAAAAATTCAAACCCAAATGTCCATCATAAACAATACACAAAACACCATTTACACACCACAGGTCATTGAAAAACATCTCATTATTTACAAGACTAAAGAAAGAAAGAAATTATTTCTTGAGATAAATTCTAAGAAGATTATGATGAATGCTCCTAAGTGCAATTGTTGAATATAATATTATTATTATTAAGAAGAGACTGTATAATTTAAGACAAGTTGGAGGTAAATCTAATTTGAGGAGGTTATTACAATGATTTTTTAAAGATTTTATTGAATTTTTTTTTTTAATTTATTTTTTAGTTTTTTTTATTATTTTTTTTTTTAGACTTTCAAACAATCTAGAGAAAAAAAGATAACATTCTTAAGAAATGTTTTTGTGAACACGAAAGTCTTATCTTTATGCTTTATGCTTAGAAAATAAGACAATTGCAGTGTTATTATTTGTTAGTGTTAAGAATTTTTGACGAATAATATTCTTTTATTCGTGAATCCGGCCCCTGGAGAGTCTTTATAGTATGAACTGATTAATTGTTGGTTTCCTAGTTTCTAGCTCCTCCTAATAAACTGTTATTATCGGTTTATTACGCCCTCGGCGAGCAGAAGGGGGCGTGTCCGACCGCGTCCAAAAGGGGCGGGGCGCAGGTGGGTGTGTCTCTCAGCTGATGCGCGCGGCTCGCGCTCTCTCCCTTTCCTCGCGCGCGCGCGCTTCATCTCCGTCGCGGGCGTCAGCGGCAGCGCATCGCGCGGCTTCACGCGTTGGTTTACGCCGCAGCAGCAGAGCGAACGGACAGACGGATCCGCGGTGAGACAGTGAGTATGTGTGTATGCGCGCGCTATGGATGCTGCTGTTGTTATGGAGGATGCGGATGCAGTGATGCATCATTTTGCGTGAGCGCTAACACGCATTATGTAATGAGAGCGGATGCCTCGTCCTGTAGTCAGGTGAACGCTGGACCTCCATTGTGCTGCTGCTGCTGCTGCATCCTCGTCTCTCCCTCTGTTAAATGGAGGCACAGCGTTTTATGTTATGATAAACGCAGCCTATTGAATGCATCCGGGCGTCTGCTGGTTAGTAGCATCACTAGGCCCGCATTCACTGCATTCACTGTCAGGTGAAGCAGGTGAAGATGCTTTTTAGTGCATATTGTGATTCTGATGTCATCTGTTTGTGTACAGGCCTCCATCTCACGCATCACTGTCATTTTCTCCAGTTGTGTGTGCGTGTGTGCGTGCGTGTGTGTTTTCTTGGAAGCGTATTGCGGTGTGTGAGTGCGATGCATCAACACAGTGTGTCATTCTGCTGCACTGCATGTTTACATCCATGCACAGACGTGTATTTGCATTGATGTTTGCCATGCAGTGATGAGGTTATGCTGTGAATCTGATCTTGCATTATTGATAGAGGCTGATGTAATTAGGATGGCAATCTTTAATGTGTGTTGGGATATATGAAGCATGTGAGCGATGATGTAATGCCTGTGAGTGACTGACTGTGCTGGAGCGGGTAGTAGAGGCACGTGCCAGTGCTGATCTGATCCAGAGCTCTGCTGGACCAGTGATGCTACTGCACACCACCATCAGCAGCACTGCTCCAGCTGACGTCTCAATGCGCTTGCATGGCTTTGGGAGAGAGTTTATATGAAAACGAACATAGGAGGGCATGCATGTTAATGTATAGTGCACTGAAACACAGTTATGCTTGACACACACCATGGTAGTATCGTGGTATTCTTCTAAGTGCCTTGGATGGCTGGGTAAATATATGGAAATCATCCATGTGCATTAAAATGCTGTGATATAGATCCAAGTGCATGAGAGAAAAGAGCTGAGCAATCATGTTTGGTTTTTATTTATAATGTTCACTGTTGCTACAGTCTTACACTGTTCATTATATCAATGCATCGTAGCCTATTTTACCCTTTCAAAGAAGTACCATGGTAAAATGATGGTATCAAGAGTCAGAAATCTTAATATGAACTCAAAACATTTCTTATCAATTGACCTGAGCTGCTTCACATTCATTTTATAGCTCTTATACTCTTAAAGGATGATAATTAGTGTTTTTTTTGTTTTGTTTTGTTTTGGGAGAAAATCTAAAACTTAAAGTAATAGTTCACCCAAAAATGAAAATGTGCTGAAAGTGTGCTCACCTTCAGACCATCTAAGATTAGGATGAGTTTGTTTCTTCATCAGGTTTGTAGAAATGTGTCTCTGCATCACTGTCTCAGCAATGGATGCTCTGCAGTGAATGGGTGCCGTCAGAATGAGAGTCCAAACAGCTGATAAAAACATCACAATAATCCACACCACTCCAGTCCATCAGTTAACATCTGGAGAAGACAAAAGCTGAGACAAATCCAGCATTAAGACATTTATAACGAAAATATGAGTCTATAATCAATAATAACGCTTCCTCCAGTGAAAAAGTGCATCTCCTGTTGTCTCTCACATCAAAATCCAGCCGCATATTTGTTTAGAGCTGTTTTGGCTTGTAAACGCTGCTTGATCTGTGCAGATTTCTCTCCTGATTCAGACCAGAACACTTTTTCACTGGAGGAAGCGTTATTATGGATTATGGACTCAGATTTGAGTTAAAAACATCTTAATGCTGGATTTGTCTCAGCTTTTGTCTTCTCCAGATGTTAACTGATGGACTGGAGTGCTGTGGATTATTGTGATGTTTTTATCAGCTGTTTGGACTCTCATTCTGACGGCACCCATTCACTGTAGACTCAATTAAATCTCAGAAATCAAGGAGCACCCTGTAATTTTCCCTCTAGGATTCTAGTGCAATTCATAAATGATTTTGTGATTCACACCAAGAGGAAGAGCAAATCAAGCATGCAATTATAATGAATGTTCAGTTTGATTGACATAAATGTGACATATTCACACTGCAAAAAATTGGAGTGAAAATTTCACAAATGAAAGTGGCCACAATCAGAATTGTATTTTTTCACACTGTCATTTAGAAACCAATCCGTCACTTGGAGTTAAATGTGAGCGCTGCCTTTGTTTGCAGGATTTACAATCACAAATCACACATCAGAATCAGGTCAGATTTGCTCTGTGTTAATGTTTAACTCCAGGGATCATCATAATCAGGGTACAGTTTCGCTGAAACAGATCCGTGTTGATGTTTACACACTTCACAGACACACAAGCGCTTCATACGACTGTTAGAGAAGCTCCTCACGCTTTTTCTTTCATTTGTTGGCATGAGAACTTGCAGTCAGTTTCTTTGAGAGGTCTGATAAACGTTCAGCATGAGGAGCAAGAATTTACAATTCTAGAGGGACTCACGTATGTTGATTATTTACGACTGTTTCTTGAGCTGTCCGCGTAATATCCATTTATTCCACTTGGAATGTTTTAACTGTGTTTTTGATGCTATACATGTGTTACATGCTTGTCCACATTGGTTGCATTTTCTAGCAATGCTTTATAGTAATGCTGTGAATGTAATTTTATAAAGCAGCTAGTTGTGTTGTGATTGCTCAGTCCAGTGCTCAGTGTTCTCACTGCACAGCACTCATATAGAGACCGTTCACACGAATGCATTTTTGCATTCCACTTCACTGCTTTTTTTGTTGTTTTTCTATGTACACATGCGCTACATGGTTCGACTGCTGCACTTGTGCATGACACCGCATGCTAAAAACATGTCACTCAAGTTAAAAGTTACATTTTTCAAAAACCTTGCATTTTTTTTACCCATTCCACTGCATTTTTAATGCAAAAACACATTCAGTGGGCTCATAGAGAGCAACTATTAGTTTACAGCAGATTTTCCCAAACTGGGGTTCAGAGTTGATGATAAACTAAATAATAAATACATTATTAAAAACATAGGTTCTTTACTGGCATCAATGGTTCATTGAAGATCCTTTAACATCCATGGAATCTCTCCATTGCACAAAAGTTTCTTTATAATGGAAAAGGTTTCTTTAGATTATAAATAAGCTCTTCACACTAAGAAAATAAAAGGTTCTTTTAAGAATTTTTCACTGAAAGGTTTTTTTTTTAGGATCCCTTTCATTGCTTTCACCTTTATTTTTAAGAGAGTAATTAAATAAATCATAGAAAGGTCAAACTCAAAATAAAACACTAAAAAAGATGAAATATTTTATTTTAAATAAATTAAAGTGAAAATAAATAATTTTAAAATAACATACTAAAAAAGATTAAATGTTTTATTTGTTTACCTGAATGTCATGTGAGCATTGAGCAGCATCAGATACCATCAACAAGCAAATAAATTAAGTTAATAAATTAATAAAATATTAACTTAAAATCTCAGGGGACTTCAAGAATATATTTCAGCTCAGATCAATTCAGCTGACAGTCAATCTGATTTTATAAGATCTCTATTAAGTCATAATTATGAGATAAAAATTCAAAAGTTATGACATACCAAACTATAATTTATATTTTATATATTTTCTATGCTTTGTTTACCTGCTGGCATCAGAGAACAACAAACATGTTAACTGGTTGAAAATAATATTTCAGCTCTAATGGGTTTGGCTTACAAAAAAGCCTGGGAATTTACAATTTGTGATGTCACAAATACAGGAAAACAACTTTGTAGTCCAAACGAGCCGTTCGTTGTAGTTCTTGAAAAGGGATTTTTAAAAAATGAAATATCTCCCTTTGGAGTGGACTTGGAGATTTGTAACTTTGTAGCTCGTTTTATGCCCAAACATACACACTACACACTGACTAAAATTTAAAAAGTGAAAAAACATAATAGGACCCCTTTATGGTCAAAGGGGCTTGGCTGACAAAAACATTTGATCCCACTGTAGGGGATGAAACCAGTCAATCTGATTAACTAAATTGTGTGTTCAGCAATCTTTGTGCCCTTTAAAGGATAGTTCACCCAAAAATTTAAATTCTGTCATCATTTACTCACTCTCAGGTTGTTCCAAACACATATAAATTTCTGATCCCCATTGACTTCCGTTGTATATCATCAACTGTTTGGTTACCCACATTCTTCAAAATGTATTCAATGTTCAACAGAAGAAAGAAACTCTTACACCGTGTCCACATCAAACGCGACACGACAGATTCAATCAAATATCACAGCCAATCAGAAGCGTGTGTGGGCGGGCTCTCTCTGGAAGCGCACTGCACTCGCAATGACAGATAAGTTTAGGATCTAATTCATGAATTTCAAAACTTTTTAACATCATTAAACGTACATACTGAGAGACTGATACCATCTTTGTTATGGAAAACACTTGTTGGTTCACAGTGAGTTCACAGTTTTTACGCCTATTTTTAGAAAATCCTTCTTGATTTAAGAATTTTTAGATATCTTGGCTGGAAACAAGACAAAAAATCTAAGTAAGAAAAGCATTTTTTGCTGTGTATTTAAACTCGCATTAGACATGTTTAACTTTGAATAAGGCACATAATCACCTGAGATTATCTATTGTCATATGGTTTGTATGTTGTTGTTCCAGCTGCGAAGTCACGGAAATAGAAACCGTTTCTAATTTTGCGTGTCGCCGTCGCGGCTAATTAGGACAAAAACTCTGATTAACATGGAAAGTACTGCGTGTACTGTACCTTTAAGAATTCTGTTCTGTGGTATATTGTGAATAAGGCCACTAACGCAGTGTGTTGTGTTGCAGTGTGTGTGTGTGTGACCCGGCTCACTTCCCCTTCATGCCCGTGTGTGCTGGCGCTGTGGGCGGCGGAGTGAAGCGCTCGAGGCTCCTGGCATGGGCAGCGTAGGGAGCGGGGCCTCCAGTCAGCGGCCTATCACAATGCGCAGCGTGGGCACCCGCACCACCCCTAACGGCCCGCTGGCGGCCGCACCGCCCCCCGCCTCGACCCGCCGCCGCCTGGACGACCGCAGCTTCAGCGCCGAGCGCATCCCCGGCCCCAGCACCAAGACCAAGGGTGTCTCCGCCGACGAGCACAGCTACAACGCCGAGAGGGATTTCCACGCTAACGTTCGCAACCACGCCGACGCCGAGCGCGCCGCGGCACACAACGCCAACCGCCAGCAGACGCTCAACGGAGAGAGGCTGGTGTCCAACGTGGTGTTCGCCAACGGGGCGCGGCGGGAAGGACACAGGCGCGGAGAGAGTCTGGACCTGTGCGGGAACAACATCCTGCTGAACAATGACAAGAACGGCAGCCATCAAGCTCCACCGCAGCCGCCGCGGCCGTCACACAAGGACAAGAGCAAAGCCAAACCCGATAATCACAACCCGCCCAACATCCTGCCCGTCTCGGGAAAACTCGAGCATGCACAGGTACGCCAACAACGGCCGTGTTCAGGAGGAGGGGCAAGTAGTGCATCGTTTAGTGTGTTTTGTAGTGGCACAATAAAGAACACAAGAAAATACCCAGCTAAGCACAACAAACCCTTTAACCTCACAGCCTTGGTGAATCATAATTATAACATCAAAAGTAAAAATTATGAGATAGCTACTAAACCATAATTATACGACAAAAATTCAAAATGATTTTGATGACTGACTTCATCACAATGATGAAATAAAAAAGTTATAATTGTCAATAAAAGTTGAAATTATGAGATACAGTAGCTACTAAATCATAATTATGAGATAAAAAGTCATAATTAGGTCATTAAAAGTTGAAATTATGAGATAGCTTCTAAACCATCACTGTGAGATAAGTCAAAATTATGACATACTAAGTCAAAATTATGAGATAAAATTTCAAAATTGGGACATACCAAGTCATAATTATGAGATATAAAGGTCATAATTATGTCATTGAAAGTTGAAATTATGAGATATCTACTGAATCATAATTATGAGATAAAAGGTCAAAATTATGATATACAGAGACAAAATTATGAGATAAAAAGTCAAAATTATGATATACCGAGACAAAATTATGAGATAAAAATTCAAAATTAGGACATGCCAAGTCATAATTATGAGATAAAAAAAGCTAAATTATGACAAAAACCATGACATAAGACAATGCATCTATGAGATAAAGAGTCATAATTATGACATGATTCTTGACTATTATAATTAAAATTTTGTCTATCGTAATTTTGACTTATGTCATATTTCAACTCTTTGTCATAATTTTTATCACATAAATTTAAGTATCTCTTAAATTTGTCTTTTTGTCATAATTATGAATTTCATCACATAATTATAACATCTTATAATTTCAACTTATTTGTAATAAGTTATTTGAATATTTATTATTTGAATTTATTATTACTTATTTGAATTTCATCTTAGTATCTTATAATTTTGACTTTTTATGTCATAATTAAAATAAAGGTTGAAAAACTTAAAGGGATAGTTCACCCAAAAATTACAATTCTGTCATTAATTACTCCTCCTAATGTCGTTAGTAATTAATGACAGAACTTTCATTTTTGGGTGAACTAACTCTTTAATTTTAAAAAGCTTACATGAAAATTAGAAAGAAATGTTGAATTGCAACTAACTGAAATATGTATATGTGTATATACACACACAATAAAAATGACAAAAGGACATAAAAATCAATGTATCAATGAATAAATACATCAATAAAATATAAAAATAAAAGATAATTAAAAATATCAACATATAGTTATACTAAAACACAGTTTATATTGCAGGTTTTTTCATCTGCTTGCACACAAAATCTTTCCTTGTCACACAGTTTCTGAAAGCTGACTCTCAAACAGCAGAAGCACACACCAAATCAGCAAAACCAGACACTAATTATCAGCTTTTGACTCAGTTTTCACTTTCATAAAACACTTTTTGCAAAACAACACACAAAAATCCAACAGGAATTAATATTATGGCAAAGGTGTTTTGCTTTTGAGATGTGTTTGTGATATTTTGAATGCAGTGCTTCATTTCACAAGAGATGTGAGGCGTTTTGCATTTCGTGTGTGCAATTCTTGGATTGTGTGTAACGTTTTGAAAAAAAAAAAAGAGGCAAAGTTTTGAAAATGTGTGAAAGCAGTTGAAGTAACAAAAACTGAATTCTGTGTTTGATGCCACCATTCAGATGAGTTTGTGTCTCTGCAGACCAATGACTCTCTGGTGCGTCCATCAGCCTTCAAACCCGTGGTGCCCAAGAGCTTTCACTCCATGCAGAACCTGGTGTGCCCCCTCCAGACCAGCTCCGGGACGGCCGGTCCGGGCAGCGGCGGCGAGAAGGGCGGTCCGAACCAGGACAGTCCCGGGACACACGCCGGCGCGGGCCGGGCCGGACAGGGCAGTCTGTCGGACTCCGGGAGGAACTCTCTGACCAGTCTGCCCACGTACACGGGCTCCAGCTACGGCCCGCCGCCTGCGCTCGGACCCCTCAGTGCCTCCACCAGCCACATCAACCGGCTGGGCACCGTCGCCCTGGACAAACTGGACAAGCCGGGCTACCAGAACGGCCTCAGCGCCTCCGACAGCGGCCGCTCCTCCTCAGGCAAGAGCTCCTCCTCGTACCAGCGCCTTAGTCACCTGAGCGACGCTCCCGCGCCTCTGAGACCCTCTCCGTCCTCTGATGACGTGATTCAGGACCTGGAGGAACGTCTGTGGGAGAGAGAGCAAGAAGTAAGTGAGGTGACAGAACTTTTTTTAATTCATTAGCGTCATGTATGTGTCATTTGATGTTTTGAACAGTGGTGCATTTTTCCATTGAAGCTAATTGGCAAGTATCTTGGTTTTGTTTACTTTTTATTATTATTTTCAGTTATTTATTTTATTTATTTTTTTATTTAGTCACTTTGAATAAAAGTGTCTGGCATATGACTATATGTTAATGTGATGCACTCGCTGAGGCATAATTTTACCATGTGCCACCTGCAAAGTGCATCTGTCACCATGTTTTGTCCTAGAAACATTGTAGACAAATTCAATATTTCAAAACTTGAAATCTTCATTCATCTATTTATTTATTTTGTTTAATTTAATTTTCCATACAACATTGGATATTTTTTTAAATGCAATTTTTGCATTTTATTTTTCTTTAAATTTGCATACTCCATTGGATAATTTTTGATTAATTAAAAAATTTCTTTCATTTTGCATACACCATTGGATATATTTTTGTTTGATTTTTTTTTCTTTAGTTTTGCATAAACAGTGGATTTTATACGCCATTGGATATTTTTTAAAATTTTATTTGTATTTATTTTTTATTTTAAAAAAATGTATTTATACATTAATGTATTTTTTTTACATTTCTTTTTAGAAATTTGGCGTACAACATTGGATTTTTTTCCCCAAAAAAATCTTTAATTTTGCATACACCATCAGATATTTTTAATTATTATTATTTTTTATTATTTTGCATGCACCACTGGATATTTTTTATAATTATTATTATTAGTCACAATTTTGCATACACCATTGGATATTTATTTTAATTTATTTATTTTTGCATACACCATTGGTTATGCCTATTGAATTGCATTCATAACAGTAAGCCAGCGAGTTTCACTAATCAAGAATAGAACATTTTCACCTGGAAAGGTCCTTTGGTTTAGTGGAAATGTTGCTTGATTATAAATAGAACGACCATTTTTATGGTTAACATGGTTTTAATCAGTTTTTATCGTTCCAAGAAGTAGCATCAACCGTCAGTAAAAAACATTCTCTACGCAAATATGCAAATGCAGATGTGAATGAAATCACACCATTCTGTTGTACATACATGCTTTCTACAGTACATGCATTAGGTTACTATTATTAGACTTTTCTTCAGATGTGCTGTTATTCATATCGCTAGACATAGAAGAAATTTATGCAAAGTTGCATTATGAATTCTGACACATAAGCAGGAAGTCAAGCTTGCGTTGTTTGAGACTGTGTTTGGCGTGTTTTGGCCGTGCTGCGCTCCTCGCAGGTGATTCACATGAGACGTAACCTGGACCAGAGCGAGGCGGCTATAGTGCAGGTGTTTGAGGAGAAGCAGCGCGTGTGGGAGCGAGAGATGGAGGAGCTGAGGCAGAACTACGCCGGGCGGCTGCAGCAGGTGACCCGACGAGCCCAGCGCACCCAGCAGGCCCTGCAGGCGCAGATCGCCCGTCTGCAGCAGGACAAGCGGCGGCTGCAGGACGAGATGACGCTGCTGCTCGCTCAGAGAGAGGAGCTGGAGAAGAAGTGCTTGGACTTCAGGAAGGAGCAGGCTGATATCCTGCCCAGACTGGAGGAGACCAAGTGGGAGGTGAGAGAGACTCACAGATGGAGTTTTAGTTCGTTTTGAGACTAACATCTGTAGCCTAACGCACATCCACTGTCCTCAGCACATCTAAACGTCCTTAAATCAAGATACATTTACTTGAGATGCAAAATGACATAGGATAAAAAGACTTGTTTTCTGAGAAATCGATCAAAATGAAGTGAGCTTATGCTTAAAATGAGAACAAATATCTGACAGTGATATCAACTTGATTCAAAGGGAAAACAAGCTTAGTTTTCTGACCCCACTGAGAGATATTTTTGTTTTTTAAAAGTGTAAATTTCGCTTAATTTAGTAGCATTTAAAAATTACAGTCCTTCTTTTCCCGGGAGATGGACTAAAATTATGTATTTTGTAAAATACTCTCTAGAATAAGAAGACCTTAAAAAAAATTATATATAACTCCAGAAAGTAGATAACTTCATAAAGTATGTATATATTAAAATATGTATGTTCATAAAATCACTGTTGAAACATATATATATATATATATATATATATACACTATTTAGCTGTTTTGCATATTGCATATTTGCATTTTACATATTGTAATTTAACTTTTAGTCATCAAGGTTGTATTAAATTGATCCGAACTAACCGTAAAGACGTTTATAATTTATAATGTTACAAAATATTTCTATTTAAAATAAATGCTGCCCTTTTGACCTTTTTATTAACCAAGGAATCCTGAAAAAATGCATCATAGTTTCCACAAAAAAATATTTCCAACATTAACAATAAAAAAATAAGAACCATTATTAATAATTGAGCACCAATAATAATAATTGAGCAGCAAATCATCATATTAGAATGATTTCTGAAGGATCATGTGACACTGAAGACTGAAAATCCAGCTTTGATCACAGCAATAAATTACATTTTACAATATATTCACATAAAAAACAGTAATTTTAAACTGTAATGAAATTGTAATTTTAAATTGTCAAATAAATATAGCCTTGATGAGCAGAAGAGACAAAAAACATCTTAATTATTCCAAACTTTTGACTGGTAATGTATAGCAACAAATATTTCAGTATATTATAGTCGATGTTTTACCAGTGATTTTTATCATATCAAAATATATTTGCATGCAGTATTTGTTAATTATTTGTTTTAGTCATTTATAACTATCCAGATAGCTTGGACTGCACAGGAGTGTATGCAGTGTGCGTGTGTGGTGTGTGTGTGCAGGTGTGTCAGAAGGCGGGCGAGATCTCTCTGCTGAAGCAGCAGCTGCGGGAGAGTCAGGGCGAGGTGACGCAGCGGGCCGGAGAGATGGTGGCCCTCAGAGGTCAACTGAAGGATCTCAACGCTCAGCTGAGACAGCGAGAGGAGGCCGAGATCAGCCTCAAAGAGTCCTTCTGCACCAAAACCCTGGAGCTGGAGCGCTGCGAGGCCGAGCTGCAGACCATGCTGGCCGAGGTACCAACACTGACTCTAAAAGCTTCACTGAAACACAGAAATTAGGTCAGATGTGAGATGTGCATGTGCAGTGGGAATTAAAAGTGATGTAGACATCATAAAAATTAAAAAAAAGTACAGATAATAAACAGACAAACATCTGTACAACAAAAACAAATAATCTAAGCAGTTCAGTCTCATTCAGAACTGAATTACTTTTATGAAATAATTCTTTTGAACAAAATTGTACAGCCCTACAAACAAGCACAGCAAACCTGGAGCTTTTTTTTTTTGGCATCGAATTTTAAATAACAATTGCTATTTTTATGAGAAACATTGCAGTTTGATATTTTCCTCAAATTGTGCACTAGATATGTTTACTTTTTTATGAAGTATTGTAATATTGTAATTAGTGCTGTAAAACGATTAATCGCATCCAAAATAAAAGTTTTTGTTTACATAATATGTGACCCTGGACCACAAAACCAGTCACAAGTGTCAATTTTTCGAAATTGAGATTTATACATCATCTGAAAGCTGAATAAATAATCTTTCCATTGATGTATGGTTTGTTAGGATAGGACAATATTTGGCTGAGATACAACTATTTGAAAATCTGGAATCTGAGGGTGCAAAAAAATCTAAATATTGAGAAAATCTCCTTTAAAGTTGTTCAATTGAAGTTCTTAGCAATGCATATTACTAATAAAAAATTAGCTTTTGATATATTTCGGTAGGAAATTTACAAAATATCTTCATGGAACATGGTCTTAATATCCTAATGATTTTTGGATAATAAAAGAAAAATGGATGATTTTGAACCATACAATGTATTGTTGGATATTGCTACAAATATACCCCAGCGACTTAAGACTGGTTTTGTGCTCCTTCCCTCTCTGTGTCTGTAGGTGACAGTGCTACGAGACAAGCTGAGTGCGTTTGAGACAGAGGTGGCGCGGCTGAAGAAGGCTCTCAGTGAACTCAGCAGCAGCTCCAGTCGCGCCAGCGAGCCCAGCCTGACCGATGTGGGTCAGCTGGTGGCTTCCCGCAGCCGAGAGCGTCTTCTGTCCCCTCCGGAGACGCCCACGTCGCTCCCCGCGCTCCCGGCGCCAGACCCGCTGCTCTCGCTGCAGAGCGACGACTGCAAGGCGCAGCGGCAGGATTCGGGCGACCTGCGGCGTCAGCTGGAGCGACTGCAGGGCGAGCTGCGTCTGGAGCGGCAGCAGCGAGAGCGGCAGGCGCTCACCTTCGCTCAGGAGCGCCAGACCTGGCAGGACGAGAAGGAGCGAGTGCTAAAGTACCAGGCGCAGCTGCAGCTCAGCTACGTGGAGATGCTGCAGAAGAACCAAGCGCTGGAGGAGCGTGTGGACAAGCTGGGAGCCCAGATCGTCACGCCGTCGCCCGCCTCGCCTCCGCCGCTTCCAGAGCCCCCCGTGTCCGTCTCCATATCGCTCACCTCTCCCACCCCGCCGGCGGAGGAGAAGAAGCTGCCAGAGATGCACCAGCTGGCTCCGCCATGGCCCGTGCCGACCCGACTGGAGAGGATCGAGTCGACGGAGATCTAATGCATCCCTGATTACAACTGCATTCAGTACAATCCAAAAACTGAACCGCTTCCGAGGACTGTCCAAGGATGCCCTGCTTGTCTGGGGCAGGTGTGTGGGTTGAGGGCAGGTTCGTTGGGTAGTTGTGAGAGCGTGTGTGGCCTTATCAGGAGGAGGTCAGTCGCCAAGCGGAAAACACTCAGGGGTTTAAGGGGATTATTCACGGACTGTTTAAGCTTTGTGTTTTTACAGGCGCGAGGGTTTAGGCGATTAAGAAGTCACCATCTTTCCTAGACGCGCTGAGGAATATGCTTACGATCACGGCATCTTCTGTGCTCTGCAGCCTTCAAACAATCAAAACTAGAGTTACCAGGCTAAACCTGCAGGGAGTTTCTCTTAAAGTGAAGATCTCGCATGGTGCTCAGACGCAGCGCGCCATCACGTTTAGGACCAAATCTTAGTGCCAGTCTCGAGAGTGTTTATGTCGATGTTCGTCGGGCCGCAGAAACATACTCTACGCAAGTACACAGACGTGCAGGACAAATGAAACAGATTATTCAAAAGATTTGATGCTTCTGAAAGAAGTCTCTTTTGCTCAGCAAGGCTGCATTTAATTGATCAAAAATACAGTAAAAAATGTGAAATATTATTACAATTTAGAATAGCTGTTTTCTATGTGAATATCTGTTAAAATCTAATTTATTTCTGTGATCAAAGCTGAATTTTCAACATCACTACTCCAGTCTTCAGTGTCACATGATCCTTCAGAAATCATTCTACGCTCTGAAAACACATTTTTTGGCTCAACAAAAAAGTAATACAGTTTGCATGAATGTTTTTGACAACTTGTAGCAAAATTACATTCACCAACAAACTACATTAAGTTAGATGAACGTAATAATTTGTAGCATAAACACAATTTTTTTATTGATTACTCAAAAATATTTTGTTACAATTAATTTCAACATATCTACTATACATATCTAAATCGTATCTATTATTTTTTTAAGAAAGGTCAGCTGATGCAGACATTTAAGTTTAAATAACATGCAATATTAAATATTTAAAATTTCATAAATTTTACATTTTAAATTTCAGTTTAAATTGCATGCTGTATTCAGCTATGTAATAAGAATAAAACAGATCAATTAACACAGAAATTTTTAATTAATTTAAATTACACTCATTATTAATGATGTAATAAAAATGTAAAAAACAATTAATGCAGAAATTTCTGTTTAAATTACACTCAGTATTAATGATGAAATCAAGTTTATGTAATAGAAATAGAAATTAAAGCAGAAAATTCAAGTACAATCAATATTAAGTTGATTACTCAAAAATATTCTGTTACATTTAATTTCAACATATCTACTATCCATATCTAAATCTTATCTATTATTTTTATTTTTTAAGGTCAGCTGATGCAGACATTTCAGTTTAAATTACATGCCATATTAAATATTTTACATTTCATAAATTTTTAATTTTTAAATTTCAGTTTAAATTACATGCAGTATTCAGCTATGTAATCAGAAAAAAAAGATCAATTAACAGAAATTTCTATTTAAATTACACTCAATATTAATGATGAAATCAAATTTTTTAAAAAATGAAATAACACGGAATATTAAGTTTATGTAATAGAAATAGAAATTAAAGTAGAAACTTCAAGTACAATCAGTATTAAGTTGATGTAATGATCCAGATTATTATGTCAACAGTTTTAATTTTCATGGAAACCATGATAATTTTATTTTTTTAGGATTCACAGATGTATAGAAAGTTCAAAAGAACAGCATTTATTTAAAATAGATTTTTTTGACATTATAAATGTCTTTACTGTCACTTTTGATCAATTTAATGCAAATTAGTATTAAATCTTACTGACCCTGAGCTTTCGAATGGTAGCGTATCAGACTCAGAATGCATTGTTGCGATGCATAATGAATTGCTCTTGTCAGAATACAGTGAAATGAGTTTGTGTTTGCATCCGTGTGCTCAAATAGAGTATGTTTGGAGGCCGAGGCCTGGTGCGGGACAGAGGAGCGCTCAACCCTCCTGCTCTATTGCCCAAAGCAGCGGCGGAGGACGTGTATTCATTTCAACTCAGAACGTACTGTATCACCTGAATGTTGTTTTTGCCCTTTTCTATGTTTTGAGCAATGTAGAGTAAACTAGAACGAGAGATTGAGATTAAAAAACAAGTCAATATGTTAGTGCACTTGACGCTTCGGTCTCAGACCATCCTGCTTTTAACTGAGGACTCGGTTGTTGTGAACAACAGCTACTGAACGAGGTTTGGTTGATGAAGCTGCTAGAC
>JAFVLL020024227.1:10348-28218 GCA_021397915.2 Tor tambroides | reverse complement strand
CACACACACTCACACTCTCACACACACACACTCACACACAGTCACACTCACACACACACCATTAAAAAAAACCATTACACCTATGAGAGTCCCCACAAGGATAGCAAACCAGACGTGTGTGTGTGTGTGTGTGTGTGTGTTTGTGTGCGTGTGTGTCTGTGTGCGTGCGTGTGTTTGCGTGTGTGCGTGCGTGAGTGTGTTTATGTGTGCGTGCATGTGTGAGTGTGTGTGTGTGTGTGAGAGAGCAAACAGGTGTGTGTTTGCCATCCTGCTTCTGAAGGATCTGAATAACAGATGAATAGCATGAAATCATCACTGTGATGTGTGAGACGCTGTAATGACAGAAGAATCATGAGAAATGTGAATACAGGTCCAGACACAGCAGCCTCAGATACAAACCACTCAGAAGCACAGTTCACCAAAAAAATGAGAAAACTTGTTTTAGTTTTAACTGAAAAAAAGGAAAATGTCCATTGTATTGCCAGAAAACACAGAGATGTTCTTCTAAATATCTTCTTTTTTGTTCCACTGAAGAAAGAAAGGCTGATGAGAGGATGATCATTTTTCTGGGTGAAGTATTGAGGTAATCACAGGATAACTGAACTATGGTTTCAGGACAGATTTTGACCAGCAGGGGTCGCTGTCACCCTCAGTACATTATCATAATGTCAACCACTCAGATTCATTGTGAAGATACAGTTTAGACAACAGTTTGTTTCAGTGCATCAAGACACTGCTTCACTTTGCCATTAAATTTGCTGATGTGAGTGACTTTATCAGAATGACCTACATTACTCCTGATCAGCGTCACGTTTGATCATCTGACCAAAATATGCTGAAGATCTGTGACAGATTTAGGATGAGTTTGAAGAAATGTGTTTTTGACTAATTCAATATTGAATATGAATATGTAATAATGTGGGTTATTTCAGATGTCACACACACACGTTTATTTGTCTCTCTAAAAGTACTCATTGCCTAGATTGTTTTTTTAACATACAGCTAGTTATAAATACTATAGCAGTAACCAGTATATTTTTTACAATTCTAAAACACTTTACTGTAGTTTTATATTGTTTTTACACTCACAAACACACACACAGATCTCCAGCAGTGAGCAGTGTAATGACTCTGTGTGTGTGTGTGTGTGTGTGTGTGTGTGTGTGTGTGTGTGTGTGTGTGCAGTTCTTTAAGTATGTGTTTCCTGACGGTGTGGACACAGTGATTGTGAAGGTGAACTCACAGAAGAACTTCCCCTGCTCAGGCATGTCAATACAGGACATCCAGGTGAGAAACACACACACACACACACACACACACACACACACACGTATGTCAGAGTCAGTTATACAGTAATATCTGTCTGTCTGTCTCTCTCGGTCTGTCCAGTGTCCAGTTTATGATCTGGACAATAATGTGGCATTTATTGGAATGTATCAGACTATGACCACCACAGCCGCCATCACAGTACAGGTAACACACACACACACACACACACTGCTCATCACAAGAGCTTTCCACTGACGTAACTGTTTTTAAAGTAAGCTAATGACATTTTCTGTTCCTAACCATCACTGAGACTGTTTTGCATGAAGTATTGTAATCAGGCATTGAGTAAAGTCATGTGACTGAAATGTTTGCCACTTTTCAGTAAAGCAGTGGCTTTTATTTCGTATTCAGTGTCTGTTTGCATGACATTTCTGAAATATCTGTTTGACTGACGGGCGCACCTGCACACAGAATCCGTGCACTGCTATGATTATTATTGTTCTGTGAGGATGTGATCTGTGTTTCAGAGGAAGGATTTCCCCAGTAACAGTTTCTATGTGGTGGTGGTGGTGAAGACTGAAGACGAGGCGTGTGGAGGACCGCTGCGATACTACCCGCTCTTACCCGGTTAGTACAACCAGTCAGAGCATAGTGTTACTGTAATGTAGCCAATTAGAGAACAGTGTTACTGTACTGCAGCCAATTAGAGAACACTGTTACTGTACTGCAGCCAATCAGAGCACAGTGTTACTGTACTGTATCCAATCAGAGCACAGTGTTACTCTACTGTATCCAATCAGAGCACAGTGTTACTCTACTGCAGCCAATCAGAGCACAGTGTTACTCTACTGCAGCCAATCAGAGCACAGTGTTACTCTACTGTATCCAATCAGAGCACAGTGTTACTCTACTGCAGCCAATCAGAGCACAGTGTTACTCTACTGTATCCAATCAGAGCACAGTGTTACTCTACTGCAGCCAATCAGAGCACAGTGTTACTCTACTGCAGCCAATCACATCACAGCGTTACTCTACTGCAGCCAATCACAGCACAGCGTTACTCTACTGCAGCCAGTCAGAGCATAGTGTTACTCTACTGCAGCCAATCACAGCACAGCGTTACTCTACTGCAGCCAGTCAGAGCATAGTGCTACTCTACTACAGCCAATCAGAATCCATGTTTGACATGATTGTGTGTGTGTGTGTGTGTGTGTGTGTGTTTCCTCAGATGAGCTGCTGGACGCTGGGAATCGCAGTAAAACTCTGGATGTGATTGTTTCTCCTGCCATTAACTGTGAGCAGCACACTACACATTCATTCAGTCGTTCATTCATCCGTTCATCAGATGATTGGTTCATTCTGTCTGTTCTCTAGCGGAGGTGTATGTGATGGGGATGCTCTTCTGTCTGGGGATCTTCCTGTCCTTCTATCTGCTCACGTTTCTCGTGGCATGTGTGGAGAATAAGAGGTATGACACATTTGAAGTGATTATGACACAGATGCTGCTCTGAGCCTGAAACATGATGCCAGCAACTCTGAATAAATCCAGTAGTCGATGGTTTTCATGATGATGTGATGATTAAATGACAACCAATCACATTCTGTCTTTCTCAGGATGAACAGGAAGAGGGAAGGGCTTCTGAACGCTGACACCTCACCTGCTGAGACAGGTAACCCAACACACACACCTGTTTTATTTATTATAAATCAAGGAGTCACGATTTTGAGTAGAAATATTACCAAATATTCAATTTTCTTTAACTAGAGGGTTAATAAAGAAAAAGTTACTTGAATCATTTTGGAGTTACATTTTCAAGTTGACTAGTTAAAAATCATTAAAAAAACTGAATCGGTCAAACATTCTAAAAAATTTGGGATTTTATTTTTTTGCCATATCGCTCAGCCCTACCTGTAGGAGTGTTAGCTGTAATCTATTAATTAATCTGGATCACAGAATTATTAATGTCTTTAATGTAACGAGTGACTTTATTAAAGTGTTTATTCTTTTATTTTCTATTCCCTTTTTGGCATCTTTGTGTGTTTAGCGTCTCTCTTGGGTAAGATCTGTGTGTGATTTATTTGCATGCTGTCTTTCATTGTGTGTGTGTGTGTGTGTGTGTGTGTGTGTGTGTGTGTGTGTGTCTGTGCACAAGAAACAACACTTCCTGCTTTCATTTGCTCACAGACTCTCTCTCTTCATGGGAACTTCCTGTGCACATCTGTAGTTGTGGCATCACTGCTGTAAACTAACCCAAACTAACACACTCTGATTAGAAGTGAATAGTAGCATCTTTTCGTTTCAGTTTTGGGCATTTACACACAGGAGTGACTCTGCTGAATGATCGAGTGATCTCTATAGAAAGAAACATGAATGCCAGCAGTGTTTGAAATATTAAAGACTATTATACTAGCTTTTGAGATCAGTTCTGTGTGGATTTTGTGTAAATGTGGCGTCACTCCTGTAAGTAACTGAACTGTGTGTGATATTCAGTACTAAAGATGTAGATGGACTTTAGTACATCTCCACACACACACACACACACACACACACACACACACACACAGCATATGCCTAACCCACTGTGTGTGTGTTTCAGGAAAGGCTCCAGTGTCTCCGTATGAATACGGTTCATTTGGTGAGTCTGTGCAAGTTTTCATTCAGATTGATTCTTTCTGTGTCAGATGTGTTTTAATCTGTCTGCTGTTTCTCTAGCTGATAACGGCAGCACACTGAGCTCTGAAGCTGTTACTGACAGTTTAGCATCGGCCGATGGGAACTACGGATACATGGGTACAAACACACACAAAATATGTTCATGTTCATGTTGCCAGTTCACTGCCCTCTCATTGGCTGTCTGATGTGCTCTGTTTTCTGATTGGTGTGTTTTTACCACTTAGGATCGGAGACTTTTAAAAGGCGAATAATCGCAGCACATCATGTAGCCATCCGCATTGGTGACACGCCCACTTTATAAATCAGCCAATCAGCACCTCCATATGAAATCCCACCCGATCCAAAATCAGAATCCCACAAATATTGGCCCGATGTCCTGAAAAGCATTGGAAATGATCATTTCTCTAATTGTATTTGTGGACATTTTTATAAAAATGAATATGAGTTATGAGGTTTTGTTCCACTTGGGATAAAAACATCTATTAAATGCTTAAATGCAAAGGAGTAAATCAAGTGCTGAAAAATTTTGCATGGAAAGCCTAATGAATGATGTAATGAATGATATCAGCATCTATTTCAGGAATTCATTTAGTGATCCATCCACAATGATGATATAAATCTGAAATCTGCTGATCAGTATTAGGGCTGGGAATTGAAAATCATTTCAGATACTTGAGGTCAGGAATTAGATACTTGCTGTAAAATTCAAATTTCAGTTCCACCTATCAATTCCTGTGTGTGCATCTTTTTTTAGGTGGCTGTTAAAAATGTATGTCTTTGAATCATTCATTCAAGAGATTCATTCAAAAACACTGATTCATCCAGTAACGAAACAAGTGAATCTTGAGTGAGTCACTGAATCATTCATTCAAGAGATTCATTCAGAAACACTGATTCATCCAGTAACGAAACAAGTCAATCTTGAGTGAGTCATTGAATCATTCATGAGATTCATTCAAAAACACTGATTCATCCAGTAACGAAACAAGTCAATCTTGAGTGAGTCACTGAATCATTCATTCAAGAGATTCATTCAAAAACACTGATTCATCCAGTAACGAAACAAGTCAATCTTGAGTGAGTCATTGAATCATTCATGAGATTCATTCAAAAACACTGATTCATCCAGTAACGAAACAAGTCAATCTTGAGTGAGTCACTGAATCATTCATTCAAGATTCATTCAAAAACACTGATTCATCAATGGCAGAAACAAGTCAATCTTGAGTGAGTCATTGAATCATTCATTCAAGAGATTCATTCAAAAACACTGATTCATCCAGTAAGGAAACAAGTCAATCTTGAGTGAGTCGTTGAATCATTCATTCAAGAGATTTATTCAGAAACGCTGATTCATCCAGTAACGAAACGAGTCAATCTTGAGTGAGTCGTTGAATCATTCATTCAAGAGATTCATTCCGAAACGCTGATTCATCCAGTAACGAAACAAGTCAATCTTGAGTGAGTCGTTGAATCATTCATTCAAGAGATTCATTCAGAAACGCTGATTCATCCAGTAACGAAACAAGTCAATCTTGAGTGAGTCATGAATCATTCATTCAAGAGATTCATTCAGAAACAATGATTCATCCAGTAACGAAACGAGTCAATCTTGAGTGAGTCATTGAATCATTCATTCATAAATTCCATGAGATTTTGTTTAGTCTAATATTTTTTCTTCAGAATTGTGAGAGAACTACAACCTCCATTAATAAAGTCTGAATTTCTCCAGAATGGTGCAGCTGTATTCTACACACAAACAGCTCTGAATGGAGTCCAGTTTTTATGTAGCCGGCTGATTTTTGTTCATGGTATTCAGCAGCAATTAAATGTTTTGCAAAAAGAGACACAGAATAAATATGTTTGACATCTAAATGTTGACATCACTTTTTTTAACCAGATTGGGATCGAAACTGGGAATCGATAAGCAGAATCAGATTCGGAATTGATGAAATTGAAACAATACCCAACTCTAATCAGTATTGTGTTTTTGTGTTCTAGAGCGTTCCTTAGAGAGCGTCGGCCGCAGTCGACAAGAGTCTCTGAGTTCAGTAGAAGAGGACGATTACGACACGCTGGCCGACATCGACTCGGACAAAAACATCGTCCGTACGAAGGTGCTCGATCTACCGAAAACACACAACTATAACTGTGTGTGTGTGTTTATTAACTGTGATCTCTGTCCTTCACAGAAGTTCCTGTGCGTCTCTGATCTCGCTCGTAAAGACAAACGCATCCTCAGCAAGAAATACCAGATCTACTTCTGGTGAGTCTCAAACACACCAGCCAGAACAAGAGTGTGTGTTTAATACCTCCAGTGACTGCGATGTGTGTGTGCTTTGTCTGCAGGAACATCGCTACGATCGCAGTGTTTTACGCTCTTCCTGTCATTCAGCTGGTTATCACCTATCAGACGGTATGAGATCGAGAACTTTTTGTTGTGCGATATATTGCCCCAGAAAAAATTGCAATAAGCGATATTATTTCATTTTAAGACCATTTAATGCCACTGAATATATAATCATAATATATCAGCATAATAATGCAAGAAGGCCTACACACTTTCAAATGACAACAAGCTTTGAATTCTTAAGAATATTTAGATCATATAAATTAAGCATCAAAATATTAGATACCTTAAAAAGTTGAATAAAGAGTAAATATTTTCTAATAAAAAGTGCATAGTAACAATTAGAAAAAAGAAAAATGCACAAAAAAAACTTGTATGGAGATTTTTTCCATCTACAGATTTTTCCCTGTCTGTAGGGAAAAAGATTTAATTTACAGAGACTGTTCATTTATAGAGATTTTCTCTGTAAATGAAGGGTGCACACTATTGCTGAAAAACACAATCCCTACTTAGCAGTCAGATGTCTGTGTGCACAAAGGCACAGATCCCTAAACAAGGCTATATCTGCAGACGAAGCTTTTTCTGTAGAAGCATTTTTTAATTTGAACTAGCACCTCATGACTACACGTTATGTACGAGAAGCTGCAAAACACACAGGTGCGAGTGGAATGCAAAAAAACATGGTGACTTTCAATTTTATGTAAATATAATGGACAATATATTCCATCACCAAAAATGATTGAGGTCATGTACATATATTGTGCGATAAGCTGATATATTGATTATTGTGACAGGCCTCTGTTTATGTCTCATCCCATGTCTTGACTGGACTACGATGACGGTTATCATGTATTTTCTGACAGGTTGTAAACGTCACAGGAAACCAAGACATCTGCTATTATAACTTCCTGTGTGCACACCCTCTTGGAGCACTAAGGTTAGTTAGTTAGTTAGTTTGTATAGCACATTTTAATACAACAGTGCATTGACTAAAGTGCTGTACAAAATCAACACAGTTTAAAAACATCCACACCATGACACACAAAACAGGACCGCTAAAACATAACGAAAACAATACCTCTGCTGGCTCAAACACTAAGGAAAGAAGATGATGATTCTTAAAAACATTTAGAGTTGGAGCATGTCTAATATGAGGCGGAAGCCTATTCCAACGCTTTGGAGCGGCAACTGCAAAGGCCCGATCGCCCCTTCACTTATACCTAGTCTTCTGTACAATTAAAACAGATTGATCAGAAGATCTTAAAGACCTAAAGCGCTTATACACCTGTAAAAGATCTGACAAATAAGATGGTGCCAACCCATTTAGAAACTAATAACTTAAAATCAATCCTAAAGTTGACTGGCAAGCAGCCCAGTGAAGGCAGAATAGGAGATATATGCTCCTGCTTACGAGTCCCTGACAAGAGCCTCGCAGCCACATTCTGAATGAATTGCAATCTGTTTAAAGCAGTTTGGCAGGCACCCACATACAAGGAACTGCAATAATCAAGTCTCGCCATGATAAACTCATGAATCGCCTTCTCAAGATCACTAAAAGAGAGAAACGACTTAATCTTTGCCAACAGTCATAAGTGAAAGAAACTTGATTTAATGAGTTGATCTGTTTATCAAATTTCAGATCATTATCAAACAAAACCCCTACGTTTCTGACAACAGGTTTTCAATAAGTGGTCAATTCACCTAAAGTTAACAGATCAGGAAGAGCAGGATGCCCAAACCAGACAAGCTCTGTTTTACACTCTGTTTTAAAAAAATTGACAACAACCAGGTCTTAACCTCAGTTAAACATTTCATAAGAGAATCAAGGGCATTTCCATCATTGTTCTTAAAGGGCATATAAATATGTGTGTCATCAGCAAAAAAATGGAAAGCAATTCCATATTTACAAAAGATCGACCCTAAAGGTAAAATATATAATGAGAATAAAATAGGGCCGAGAATAGACCCTTGAGGAACCCCGCATGTCAGGTGTGTGTGTGTGTGTGAGATCTAAATGCATAAAGCCTGTTCTCATGAAGGACATGATGAGATCTCGGGTAAATGTTAATGTTTTGATGTTTTCAGCTCCTTCAATAACATCTTGAGCAACCTGGGCTATGTGATGCTGGGGCTGCTGTTCCTGCTCATCGTCCTGCAGAGGGACATTCTTCATAACCGCGCACTCGAGCGCAACGAAAGCACAGCGCTGGTGAGAAGCAGAGAGCACCTGCATCTGTCTGAACCACTGACATCCAAACAGAAGCTCCATATCCTCTCAGACTCTCTGCAGCTCTTCAGATGCATGAATCCGGCTGTGTTCTGATCTGCTGTTTGTCTTTCAGGAGTGTGGCATTCCTAAGCACTTCGGCGTGTATTACGCCATGGGCACTGCGCTGATGATGGAGGGGCTGCTCAGCGCTTGCTACCACGTCTGTCCAAACTACACCAACTTCCAGTTCGGTGAGTGTGATGAAGCTCATGCACCACAGGGACTGATCCGGTTCAGCACTGCTGCTGGGATTCAGCTGATTCAGGTCTTCTCAAACTGGGGTTTATGAGGGAACTGCTGGGGTTTTGTAAGGTACATCTGAGTGTAATCCATTATTGAAAAAGAATAAATGTAGGGCGGGGCTTTGTTCTGTGTATCGGTTGTTGATTGGATACTGAGGTGAGGGCGTGCCTCTCAGATGAGTGTGAGCTTATAAGACTAAATGATTGTACTGCATACACCACCATAGAGAAGATCCGGTTATGACGTTTAGATTAAACATTACAAAGAACATTTTTTTTTTAAATAAAGCATGCATGGATGAATTGTTCCTAATAAGCTCAACGAGATGCATTTAGAAAATAGGCAGGGTAGATTTTCATTTCATGCTGACTTTAAATTACAACCTCAGAGTGACTTCTAGCAAGTATGTTTGGCTGATAATAAAGTTTGGGAATCTCTGATCCAGTTTATATAATGTGTGTTTGTGTGTTTCAGACACGTCGTTCATGTATATGATTGCTGGACTGTGTATGTTGAAGCTGTATCAGAAGAGACACCCGGACATCAACGCCAGTGCGTACTCTGCTTACGCCTGTCTGGCTGCTGTCATATTCTTCTCTGTGCTGGGAGTGGTGAGAGCTTTAACACACACACACCTTTGTATTCAAGCGATTAATCTCATAAATCAGCCAAATCATGTTTATATTTCAGTCTAGTGATGCAGCTTTTTATGAGGGTTGGTTTAAGGGTCAAAGGCCGCTTAGGACACAGAAACCATCATTAACATAATAGAAAAACCATGAATGTTTCTGAGACGAGTCTAACCTGTGTGTGTGTGTGTGTGTGTCAGGTGTTTGGTAAGGGTAACACAGCGTTCTGGATCGTTTTCTCTATCATACACATACTGGCCACAATGCTGCTGAGCACACAGCTCTACTACATGGGCCGCTGGAGACTCAGTGAGTCACACACACACACACACTCATTTACACACATGCAAACACACACTCAACACACATGTCTGACATATTCAGCAGGAGAAGCTGATGCTGTGTGTGTGTGTGTGTGTGTGTGTGTGTGTGTGTGTGTGTGTGTGTGTGTTTCAGATTCAGGGATCTTGCGCAGGATGTTGTATGTGATCTATACAGACTGTATTCGGCAGTGCAGTGGACCCATGTACATTGTGAGTATACACACACTCACTTTCACACACACACACACACACACACACACACACACAGATGCACACATAAGCACACACACACACACAGACACACGCACATGCACACACACACAGACACACACTCACTCACTCACACAAACACACACACACACACACACACACACACACTCACTCACTCACTCACTCACACACTCACGTGCAGCTGTCGCAGTGAATCTGTCTGATGTGTGTGTCTGTAGGATCGGATGGTTCTGCTGGTGATGGGAAACATTGTGAACTGGTCACTGTGAGTAACGCTGATCATCATCTCACGTCTCTCTCAGTCACATGATATGAGCACATGTATGACCTGTGTGTGTGTGTGTGTGTGCGTGTGTGTGCGTGTGTGTGTGCGTCTGTGTGTGTCTGTGCGTGTGTGTGCGTCTGTGTCTGTGCGTGTGTGTGCGTCTGTGTGTGTGTGTGTGTGTGTGCGTGTGCATCTGTGTGCGCGTGCGTGCGTGTCTGTGTGTGCGCGCGCGTGCGTGTGTGCGCCTGCGTCTGTGTGTGTGTGTGTGTGTGTGTGTGTGTGTGTGTGTGCGTGCGTGCGTCCCTGTGTGTGTGCGTGTGTGCATCTGTGTCTCTGTGTGTGTGTGTGTGTGTGTTTTCAGGGCAGCGTATGGCCTCATCAAACGACCCAACGACTTTGCCTCGTATCTGCTGGCCATCGCCATCTGTAACCTGCTGCTCTACTTCGCCTTTTACATCATAATGAAGGTGCGGCTCTCATTATGACATCATCTGCTTCCTGTGGTCCTGATGTCTTTCAGGGTCCTTCTGAAGAACTGTCCTGTGGATTCTTACTGCTGAATTTGAGTTTTGGTCTCATTCAGATGTTTATTTTTGACCGGATTGAACTGTTGTGTGTGCAGCTGCGCAGCGGCGAGCGGATCAAGTGTCTGGCTCTGGTGTGTATTCTCTTCACCGCTGTGGTCTGGGGATTCGCTCTGTTCTTCTTCTTTCAGGGTCTCAGTACATGGCAGGTGGGTAACACACACACACACTTTACCCATTTTGGTCACTGAATTGTATGTTTTATATATACACACTACCATTTAAAAAGTTTGAGGTCAGAACTAAATGCTTTTATTCATCAAGGATGCATTAAATTAATCAAAAGTGACACTAAAGACATTTATAATGTTACAAAAGCGTTTTTATTTCAAATAAATCTTTTTGTTCGTCTATGAATCCTGAAAAATAAAATGAATCACGGTTTCCACAAAAATATTGTGCAGCACAACTGTTTTCAACATTGCTAATAATCAGAAATGTTTCTTGAGCAGCAAATCAGCATATTAGAATGATTTCTGAAGATCATGTGACACTGAAGACTGGAGTAATGATTTCAACAGATATTCACAGAGAAAACAGCTGTTTTAGACTGTAATAATATGTAACATTTTTGATCAAATAAATGCAGCCTTGGTGAACACAAGAAACTTCTTTCAAAAAATCTTACTGACCCCAAACTTTTAAACAGTAGTGTATTTAAATAACTTCTGAGCGTTACATCAGTCCCAGCTCATGATGCTTCTGGTCTAATCATTTAAATTATTTTAGTCAGTTTTCTATTTATAATAAAGTTGGATGCTTATTTACCCATTTTACTTAAGTTTAGCATTTAAGTGTTCGCCTGCATTCAGCATTTGACGTTTTACCTGCCAATAGCTGAAGAATGCTAAAGATTTATCAGCTGTACAATGACTGGCTGGCATTTGGCATTATTTCATTCATTTATTTACTGGACTATTAATAATGGAGTTTTAGCTTATAAATTTGCTCTAAATTGTTCTAAATTTTGTAAATAGGGTGCTCTTTTTATAAAAGCAAGTATAACAGTCATAGTTGCAGTTCCAGATGCTGATTGGTCAATACAGTGTTCCAGTGATGTTAAAACACTGAACAGCTTTTCTGAAAGCAATCAGACACCTGAGGTGGTGTTATAGGGAATATAGTCACTGCGCTGTGTCACCACTGTATTATATTAAACTCAGGTTTAATAAAGTCGTTGAGCGGCGGGTCAGTAACTGTTACCTGTATATGCAGTGATGTTGGTCAATCTGTGTCTCCAGAAAACTCCAGCTGAGTCTCGGGAGCACAACCGTGAGTGTATCCTGCTCTCCTTCTTCGACGATCACGACATCTGGCACTTCCTGTCCTCCATCGCCATGTTCGGATCCTTCCTGGTGAGTCCAGAACATCAGTCAGACTCAAAGACAACTGACAATCATTAGAGCTGCGACAATAAATCAATGCATCGCGAATCGAGAAACGATTCTGCACCGATTCTGAGATTTTCCAGATGCGTTGTGATTCTCTCTGGAATGGATTCTGAGCTTAGTTTTAACAGCAGATGGCGCTGTGCTTTAACTACAGCCATACTCTGCTGCTTCCAGTTCCTCACACACACCACTTCAACCTCAAATAATCATTCATAAAGTTTGAAAAAGTTGAAGCGAATTACAAGAGTGTTTACATTAATCTTGCATCATAAAAGCATTCTGAGCCGAAGTACATTTAACCACTAGCCGAATCTATTCCAGAGAGAATCACCACGCATTCAGAAAATCTCAGAAACAATCCACGAATCGAGATGCATCGATTTATCATCACAGCCCTAAATCATCACATCTAATAAACACCCTTCTGTCTGTCTGTGGTCTCAGGTTCTGCTCACGATGGACGACGACCTCGATACGGTTCAACGAGACAAAATCTACGTCTTCTGATGGACAGATATTGAGAGTCATGTACTAGCCAATCACAGAGCAGCACCGGGGGCGTCGGCCAATGAGAGGCCTCGCTAATATGTTTACCTGCCAGTCAGAGATGGTGTGGGAGGAGCCTCATACGAGAACTACTGCTGATAGGACAGTGAATGTGCCAGTCACACTGCCAGAGCTCCTCCCCTCATGATTATGTGAATGGCTTCAGACCTGCCCTGCAAATCTCAATGCGTTTTTGTACCGGTGGAGTTTCTCTGTTCTCTGCGTCTGTGTCCGTCTGTGGCCTTCTGTGTCTGTGGTTTTGGACCGTGTGGTTCTGACTGTAAATCCGAGCCGAGCTGCTTCACTCATCTCAAGATGATTCTGATCTGACAAAATCAACTTTGCACTGTCTTAAAATTACAGATTGTGTTTTTACAGAGTACACATGGAATGATTACTGAATAAAGACTTTTTACGGTTGATCTGTTTTGCTTTATGATGACCGTGGGCATGATTCACATTACTGGACCGGTGCTGAAAAACAACTTAAGTTTACATGCACTGAAATAATCAGTTTTGCCACACTTGCCAATGATAAAGTTTGCTATTTTGTGCTCATCTGCTTCTCCTATCTGATCTTTTTACATTGATTATCACTCTATATAGACTAATACAATCACATACAACAATCATTTCTCTATTATTTATTACAATATATACTGATAAATGTAACATTCACTTCAATGGTATGAGAGACTGGATGCTTTCTGGATGATTCCTATTGAACTGCAGCTCAAACTATTTCAAATATAGTGAATTAAGCTACAAACTCCATCATAATGTTTGACTAGTTAGCAGTAAACCAGTTACCTCACCTCAATATGTTCCTAGATTTGTGTTGGATGTTATCTTTGGAATGAAAATACGGATATCTGTAAAACATCATTCTTTTTTTGTCATAAAACTAGCGAGCTAAGCCAGTAATAGTGCTGACAGTGTCGTGTAAACACGACTGAAGACGCGAAAAACGGAGGAACAGACGAACCGATTCAATTGAGTGAGTCATTTAAGCTGGAGCCGCTCCGATTGATTCAAACTCGTGACTTCGATCATTTAGTTCAAGCGATTCACCAGCAAAATACAGTTCAAAAAAGCCATTCACTTTCGAATTTTAACATTGCTTATTATAATTTTAAAAAGCACGTATAGTAATAAGTGAAACGGAGCTTTTCGAAACTCCGAATCAGTTAAATCATTGCGTCACAGAATGATTCACTGTTTCGAAGCGCTTTCGGATCGAGTATCGCGAATAATTTGATTCAGATCGAGACTTCGGAACGGGTTCGTGAATCATTCCGTGAATTGAATGATTCTTGTTTCGATCTGAAATGATGGATCACAAATCTTTTGATTATCAGAACTTGCATGATTCCGTTATGAATTCAAGATTTTGATTCGTGTTGCAGCCGTTTTTTTAAATTACACCTTAACTGAGGAAACCCTAAATTTTATTATGACATCATTCTTGCATTTGACTTAACTCTTTTACATAATTTATATAGTTTATCGTGAGGAAAAGCGTCTTACCTCAGGAAAGCTCCCTCAGATTCGCGCGCTTTTGCTCCTCCAGTCAGTTTAACGGTTTTTGTCACGTGATCCATTCAAACGTATAAGTAATTTAAAAAAAGGTTTATATTCTAAAACTTTAATACAGCGCAGATGTTAGGCTGATGTTTTGGGTCTGTCATTTAGGTATTTTCAAAATGTTTAAAATTGTTTTGATTTTATATAAATTTATATCAAACAAACTCACCTTTTTGATATTTCAGATGTAAACTGCACATGCTTTAGTTTATTATTTTGAGATTATAAGTGTTTTCTTTTGAAGGTTTTACTGCAATGAAACCTCTGCAATCAAAATACATGTTGTAAAAATATTCTGGGTTTGCTGGATGAGAACATTAAAGAAAATCCAAACTGGTAAAAAGTAAATTGGGTCCATTTGAAGGCAGCAAAAGAAAGGTGCTTATTCTAAACAGTGTTTGAATGTGTCAGCAAAGACTTTATATATATTAAAGGGACTTTGGTGTCAGCCATTGTTCACAAAGCCAACTTAAGAGTGCTCTCTGCTTGCTCAAAACTGGTGCGAAGCTACAGAAATTAGCCAGTATCTACCATCCAAATTACATTAGAAGAAAGAAATAAGACAGAAAAAACTCACACCTGCATCAAGTATTAAATTAATTTATTGTTTACAAAAATACAGTAGAAATGAGATCTGCACATCGCACACAGCTATACAAATGAAAATGTAGACAAAATTGTTTTCTGAACCTGCTTCTAAGCATATAAACCCTCCACCGCTCATAAACAGGTGAAACACAGCCGATCTTCAGCAGTCCTGAGAAACACAGGTGTGTCTGTTGAAGCTGATTCAGTAATGATGAACTTTGATCTGGTTGTTGTCGTCGAGGCTGAGCTGAACTAACCCACCGCTGCTGGACGTGCTTCTGAGGCTCGGGAACAGAGGACTGAGTGTGTGATGCTCAGGAAAACAGAGACGTTCACAGCGTGTGTGTGTGTGTGTGAGAGAGAGTGTGTGTGTGTGTGTGTGTGTGTGAGAGAGAGAGTGTGTGTGTGTGTGTGTGTGTGTGTGTGTACTGGTTTTTGTGGTTTACGGGGACAAAATGTGTTTAATGACATGGGTATGACAGAGGTATTACAATTTGAAGGTACAAGATATGACTGCCTATGTCCCTGCATTCAAAAGGCTTAAAAACATACTAAATGGTGTTTTTTTGAAAATCTAAAAATGCACAAAGTTTCCTGTAAGGGGTAGGTTTAGGTGTAGGGTTGGTGTAGGGCAATAGCCCATACAGTTTGTACGGTATAAAAACCATTACGCCTATGGAGAGTCCCCGTAAACCACAAAACAAACATGAGCGTGTGTGTGTGTGTGTGTCTGTGTGTGTGTGTCTGTGTGTGCGTGCATCTGTGTGTGTGTGCGCGTGTGTGTGTGTGTGTGTATGTGCGTGTATGTGTGTTAGTGTGTGTCTGTGTGTGTGAGAGAGCGAGAGTGTGTGTCTGTGCGTGTATGTGTGTGTTAGTGTGTGTGTGTGTGTCTGTGTGTGTGAGAGTGAGAGTGTGTGTGTGTCTGTGTGTCTGTGTGTGCGTGCATCTGTGTGTGTGTGCGTGCGTATGTGCGTGTATGTGTGTGTGTGTGTGTGTGTGTTAGTGTGTGTCTGTGTGTGTGAGAGAGCGAGAGTGTGTGTGTGTGTGCGCGTGTATGTGTGTGTGTGTTAGTGTGTGTGAGAGCGAGAGTGTGTGTGTGTGTCTGTGTGTGTGTTAGTGTGTGTGAGAGCGAGAGTGTGTGTGTGTGTGCACGTGCGTGTCTGTCTGTGTCTGTGTGTGTGTGTGTGTGGAGCTGGGTAGATTACTTACAAATTGTAATCCATTACTGATTCCTAATTACATTACAAAAATTGTAGTTAGTAACGTAATCCATTACATTACACATTTTAGGTAATGTAATCAGACTACTTTTAGATTACTTTTGACCTAAGTCATTTATCACATTGATTTAAATATGATAATCTTGTACCATGTTGATATAAAAATACAAAGAATAATAAAATATATTCCATTCGTTGTAATTAATAACATGAAGTGCATTAAACATTACATTATCAAAGTTTCCCAAACTGGGGTTCGTAAATATATATTACTGCTGCCAATCGATTAAAAAGTTTAATTGCGTTAATCACAGTCATGGGCTGTGATTAATCACGATTAATCTCACATTTAAAATACTAGGATTTAACTGTAAATGTGTTGAAAAAGAAATGCATGACAAACTAGTTTAAGGAAACAGAAGCTTTCACACCTCCACCAGGTATGAGACATAATCCTTATTATTCTTTTATCGTTATTCTTCTGTTTTTATTCAGCCATAATCAGCCTTTATACTGGCAATAAAACATTTGTGACCTTACGTGAAGTATTATGACAAAATGCATTATGAAGAAGAATTGGACCTCTTCTGCAGGTGCATTAGAGCTAACATTAGCATCAGGAAGTTGGGGTCAAGCCTAATCAAACAATTAATTTGCATTAAAAAATATTAACGTGTTAAAATTTTTAGATTAATCGCATGCCTCAACGTTGACAGCTCTAATATATATATATATATATAATTATTGTTTACCTGCATATCATGTGACCATTAACCAGTCAGAGAACTGTGAGCATGCACATGTGATACTTAAAAATATAAATATTTATTTTAAAATCTCAGCGAGATATAAACTCGCAATTCTGAGAAATGAAGTCAGAATTGTGAGATATAATCATGTAATCAATAAAAAAGTAACTGTAGTCTGATTACCAGTATTTTAAAATGTAATCTAATAACGAGTACTTAATTTTTTGGAATCTGATTACGTAATCCAGATTACATGTAATCAGGTACTATCCAGGTCTGTGTGTGTATATATGTATATATGTGTGTGTGTGTGTGTGTGTGTGTATGCATGTAAGGATACATGTTGCGACTCTTCCGTTGAGCCTCCAGCCAGCGTTTGTTTCCTTCAATAAGACCCTGCAGCCGCTGACCTTCGACCTCTGATGGACGCAGACTCGACAGACTGCACACACACAATAATCAGACACTTTACACAAAATACCCATATGGACGTGTAAAATCAGAACGGTTTCTGCCGTTAGAATCATAAACTAACATTGTAAGCACCTCACCTTGGTGGTGTGTATCCTGAGTAGGTCATGTGTGCTCTGCTAGTTTCTGTGGAAACAGGGATGATGTTCAGATGATGCAGCAGGTGAGTGTGTGTGTGTGTGTGTGTGTGTGTGTGTGTGTGTGTGTGTGAGAGAGAGTGAGTGTGTGTGTTTGTGTGTGAGAGTGTCTCACCTGAGCTCAGGCCACTCCAGCGCGTCTGCAGTGAGTCTGTGGCTCTGTGTGTCAGTCCGTTGGCCAGTGAGGAGGAGGGGTTTGTAGGCCATGCCCATGAGGGGTGGGACATCAAGGGTGTGGTCAGAGGGGGCGGGGTCTGTTTGTGTGTTAGTGAACCCAAAGCTCCTAACACAGAGTTGAGCTGACCTGAGATCAGCTGCAGAGAGTCGGCCAGCTGCTGCACCTTCAC
>JAFVLL020024227.1:0-10248 GCA_021397915.2 Tor tambroides | reverse complement strand
AAGTGTGTGTGTGTGTGTGTGTGTGTGTGTGTGTGTGTGTGTGTTTTATACCTCCAGTGATTGCGCGGTGTGTGTGTGTTTTCACTGCAGGAACATCGCTACGATCGCAGTGTTTTACGCTCTTCCTGTCATTCAGCTGGTTATCACCTATCAGACGGTATGAAATCTCTGTTTGTGTCTCATGCCGTGTCTTGATTGGACTTCATGATGACTAATATCCTGTATTTTCTGACAGGTTGTAAACGTCACAGGAAACCAAGACATCTGCTATTATAACTTCCTGTGTGCACACCCTCTTGGAGCACTAAGGTGTGTGTGTGTGTGTGTGTTGTTTGTGTTTGTGTGTGTGTGTGTGTGTGTGTGTGCGCGCATTCTTCAGACATTCATACAAAACGACCAAATTTTACTACAAATTTAGTAAATTTCCTACCGTAAATACATCAAAACTTAATTTCTGATTAGTAATATGCATTGCTAGGAACTTCATTTGAACAACTTTAAAGGAGATTTTCTCAATATTTAGATTTTTTTGCACCCTCAGATTCCAGATTTTCAAATATTGTCCTATCCTAACAAACCATACATCAATGGAAAGATTATTTATGATGTATAAATCTCAATTTCAAAAAATTGACCCTTATAACTGGTTTTGTGCTCCAGGGTCACATTTCTGCTACTCCTAAATATAATGTAGAAACTTTAATTTTCTGTGAAGCTGCTTTGCAGTGATTTGTATCGTGAAAAGCACTATACAAATAAATGTGAATTGAATTTTTGAAGTAATTAGTGGATAATAAACAGTCTATCAGCATAAAGCCTGTTCTCATCAAGGACAAGGACAAGGTAAATGAGAGTGTTGTGATGTTTTCAGCTCCTTCAATAACATCCTGAGTAACCTGGGTTATGTGCTGCTGGGGCTGCTGTTCCTGCTCATCGTCCTACAGAGAGACATCCTTCATAACCGCGCGCTCGAGCGCAACGACAGCACAGCGCTGGTGAGACACACAAACACAAGCGTCATATCCCCTCGGGCTCTCTGCAGCACTTCAGACACATGTTCTGATCAGCTGTTTGTCTGTCAGGAGTGTGGCATTCCCAAGCACTTCGGCCTGTATTACGCCATGGGCACTGCTCTGATGATGGAGGGGCTGCTCAGCGCCTGTTACCACGTCTGTCCAAACTACACCAACTTCCAGTTCGGTGAGTGTGATGAAGCTCACGTACCACAGGCTAGAGCTGCATGATTAATCGTTAAAAGATCGCGATCTCTATTCAAACACCTACGCGATCTCATTTCTCAATGACAACGATTCGCCTGTGTCTATTAAACCTTTGAGAGAACCATACTGGAACATTCAGATCTGCATAATAATCATAATTATATGATATTTTGCTCAGTGTGATATTGTGCTGGTATCTTAAGCACTACTATGGACACCTGACTCCTAAATTTTTCTGTGTGGTGGTTAGTTCACACTGATAGAAATTAATCTTTTCTAATAAGTTTAATCTGATTTATACCTTTTAATGGGCATTTTTACCTTTTATAAAGCCTTTTTAAAAAAAAAAAAAAAAAAAGTTGTGCTTTATCTTTTGAGTCAAATTTTTACATTTAATCAGTGAATTAGGATAATAAGACATTTGGGCTGTTACCAAGCAAATTAAATAAGTACCAACAAAATTAATCTTTGCAGTGCAGAGGAAACACAGAAGCTGCGTCTGAAGAGGTGTTTAGATGTGTTTACACACTGTTTAATGCAGGACATGAATACATTTAACCTGCGATTACAATTGCATAAATAATGTTTTGACATATTAAACATAAAACATTGAATACTGATATTTGAAATTATCTAAATAATAAAAAGATACTTTAAATGTGAAATTAAAACTGCCAGCAGGTGGCAGCAAGTCACTGTTATTAAGTGAGTCATTACGATTGAACCGAATCATTTAAACGATTGATTCATTCAGGAACGAAACACCCCATATCTTGAATTTTGTGATCATTCTAAATGCATTTGATTAGACTGAATCATGCAGTGAAAGAACGCACTCTAAATTCGCACTAGTCCAGATTTCACGTAATGTAAGCGTGCACTCTGTAGGTGTTTTGAATGTTTTTTGCAAAATACTTGATAATGTCAAATCGCACATTGTTAAAACAACAATTACAATATTATCGCATACCCCTAAGTTCGGATATAAACACTGATGTCTATGGTAGCGATCAAAAGTAATTAATGTTTGTGTGGATTACATTGTTTCTCCACTAGGTGGCAACAAGTGACTTGTAAAAAATGTATTTGTCATCGAATCATTCATTCAAGAGATTCGTTCAAAAACACTGATTCATCCAGTAATGAAACAAGTGAAGTATTTATGAGTGAGTCATTTTAATATTAAAAATTGGTGTATTATTGGTATAAATACATACTAAAACGTTCAATAATTCATTCAAATTAATTAAACACTTTTACATAGACTGCAGAAATTAATATTTTGTCACATTATTTAGTTTAGTTCAGAATTGTGATCTGTGTTCTCAGTGTATCCAGAATCGAGCCGCTCTAGCACAGGCATTGGATCGGTTCTGCACTGCTGCTGTGATTCATCTGATTTCACAAACTGGGGTTTTTAGGGAACTGCAGGTGTTTTGTGATGTACATCTGAGTGTAATTCATTATTGAAAAAGAGTAAATGTAGAGCGGCACTGTGTTCTGTGTATCGGTTGTTGATTGGATGCCGCAGTGTGGGCGTGTCTCTCAGATGAGTGTGAGCTTGTGGGGCGGAGTTTGTGAGACTAAATGATTGTAGTGCTTATGTCACCAGAGAGAAGATCCGGTTATGACATTTAGATTAAACATTACAAAGAAAAACAAATGTTAAAAAAAAAATTAATCATGCATGGATGTATTTGTTCCTAATGCATTTAGAAAATAGGGTGGATTTTCATTTCGTGCTGACTTTAACTTAAAATATCTGGGTGACTTCAGGTAAGTATTTTAGCTCAGAGGGGTTTGGCTGATAATAAAGTTTGGGAACCTCTGATCTTGTTTTATATTGTGTTTGTGTGTTTCAGACACCTCGTTCATGTATATGATTGCTGGACTGTGTATGTTGAAGCTGTATCAGAAGAGACACCCGGACATCAACGCCAGTGCGTACTCCGCTTACGCCTGTCTGGCTGCCGTCATATTCTTCTCTGTGCTGGGAGTGGTGAGAGCTTACACACACACACACACGCACGCACACGCGCCTTTGTATTCAAGTGTATTATCTCATAAATCAGCCAAATCATGTTTATATTTCAGTCTAGTGATGCAGGTTTTTATGAGGGTTGGTTTACCTGGTAGAAAAACCATGAATGTTTCTGAGATGAGTCTAACCTGTGTGTGTGTGTGTGTGTGTGTCAGGTGTTTGGTAAGGGTAACACAGCGTTCTGGATCATTTTCTCTGTCATACACATACTGGCCACAATGCTGCTGAGCACACAGCTCTACTACATGGGCCGCTGGAGACTCAGTAAGTTACACACAGACATACACACACAGACATACACACACACACACACACACACACACACACATTTACACATATGCAAACACACACACTCAACACTCACTCACTCACTCACTCACTCACTCACTCACACACACACACACACACACACACACACATACTCTCTTACACAAACACACACACACACAGACATACACACACACATTTACACATATGCAAACACACACACTCAACACTCACTCACTCACTCACTCACACACACACACACACACACACACACACACACATACTCTCTTACACACACAAACACACACACACACTCTTTCTCTCTCACACACACACACACACACACACAGACATACACACACACATTTACACATATGCAAACACACACACTCAACACTCACTCACTCACTCACTCACACACACACACACACACACACATACTCTCTTACACAAACACACACACACACAGACATACACACACACATTTACACATATGCAAACACACACACTCAACACTCACTCACTCACTCACTCACACACACACACACACACACACACACACATACTCTCTTACACACACAAACACACACACACACTCTTTCTCTCACACACACATACTCTCTCTTACACACACACAAACACACACACTCTTTCTCTCTTACACACACACACACACACTCAAACACTCTCTCACACACACACACACACAGACATACTCTCTCTCTTACACACACACATTTACACATATGCATGCAAACACACACACTCAACACACTCACTCACTCACTCACACACACACACACACACACACACACATACATACTCTCTTACACACACACAAACACACACAGACATACACACACACATATGCAAACACACACACTCAACACTCACTCACTCACTCACACACACACACACATAAACGCTCATTTACACACATACAAACACACACTCAACACGTCTGACATATTCAGCAGGAGAAGCTGATGCTGTGTGTGTGTGTGTGTGTGTGTGTTTCAGACTCGGGAATCTTACGCAGGATTTTGCACGTGATCTACACAGACTGTATTCGGCAGTGCAGTGGACCCATGTATATCGTGAGTACACACATGCATACACACACACACACACACGCAGCTGTCGCAGTGAATCTCTCTGATGTGTGTGTGTGTGTGTGTAGGATCGGATGGTTCTGCTGGTGATGGGAAACATTGTGAACTGGTCACTGTGAGTAACACTGATCATCATCATCTCACATCTCTCTGTCACATGATACGAACACAAGCGTGACCCCTGTGTGTGTGTGTGTGTGTGTGTGTGTGTGTGTTCAGGGCGGCGTACGGACTCATCAAACGACCCAACGACTTCGCTTCGTACCTGCTGGCCATCGCTATCTGTAACCTGCTGCTCTACTTCGCCTTTTACATCATAATGAAGGTGCCGCTCTCATTATGACATCATTATCTACTTCCTGTGTTCCTGACGTCTCACCGCAGGGTTCCTCAGATCCGGCCCTGACTGACGGTGGCCCTCGAGGGCCGGATCTGAAGAACTGTCCTGTGGTTTCTGTGAGAGATGTGTTTATTTGTGATTGAACTGTTGTGTGCAGCTGCGCAGCGGCGAGCGAATCAAGTGTCTGGCTCTGGTGTGTATTCTCTTCACCGCTGTGGTCTGGGGATTCGCTCTGTTCTTCTTCTTTCAGGGTCTCAGTACATGGCAGGTGGGTCACTCGCCCTCACACGCACGCACGCACGCACGCACGCATGCATACACTCACTCACACTCACTCACACACACACGCACTCACACACACATTGAAATTTAAAGCTAGCTTCAGGCTGCTCTTCAAATAAAAGCAAGTATAACATTCATAGTTGCAGTGCCAGATGCTTATTGGTCAGTCCAGTGTTCCAGTGATGTAAAACACCTGCGGTGGTGTTATAGGGAATATAGTCACTGCGCTGAGTGACCCTTAAGTCATCACTGTATTCACAAGCTCAGGTTCCACTGGTTTAATAAAGTCACTGAGTGGCAGATCAGCAACTGTGTTACCTAGAGCTGTGCAATTAATCGAAATACAGTTTCCATTTCATTTTCCACCTCCAACGATTATGAAAATACAATAATCAAGATAAAACGATTATTGCGCCCCATTCCACCCTTTCTCACGGTGTTCTTAAGTCGCTGGGGTATATTTGTAGCAATAGCCAAAAACACATTGTATGGGTCAAAATTATCCATTTTTCTTTTATGCCAAAAATCATTAGGATATTAAGATCATGTTCCATGAAGATATTTAGTACATTATCTACCGTAAATATATCAAAGCTTAATTTTTGATTAGTAATATGCATTGCTAAGAACTTCATTTGAACAAATTTAAAGGAGATTTTCTCAATATTTAGATTTTTTTGCACCCTCAGATTCCAGATTTTCAAATATTGTCCTATCCTAACAAACCATACATCAATGGAAAGCTATTTATTCTGATGATGTATAAATCTCAATTTCCAAAAATGGACCCTTATGACTGGTTTTGTGCTCCAGGGTCACAAATCATTCAGATAAAGTTTTGATCATATGGCCCACTAATAATGGTGATTCTGATTGTTGTCGTAATCGAGCAGCCCTAGTGTCACCTGTGTGAGTGATGCTGATCCATCTGTGTCTCCAGAAAACTCCAGCTGAGTCTCGTGAGCACAACCGTGAGTGTATCCTGCTCTCCTTCTTCGACGATCACGACATCTGGCACTTCCTGTCCTCCATCGCCATGTTCGGTTCCTTCCTGGTGAGTCCAGAACATCAGTCAGACTCAAACACAACTGACAATCATCACATCAAATAAACACCCATCCGTCTGTCTGTCTGTGGTTTTAGGTTCTGCTCACGATGGACGACGACCTCGACGCGGTTCAACGAGACAAAATCTACGTCTTCTGATGGACATTGAGAGTCCCTGTACTAGCCAATCACAGAGCAGCACCGGTGGTGTCGGCCAGTGAGAGGCCTCGCTAATATGTTTACCTGCCAGTCAGAGATGGTGTGGGAGGAGCCTCATACAAGAATGAATGCTGATAGGACAGTGAATGTGCCAGTCAAACTGCCAGAGCTCCTCCCCTCATGACTGTGTGAATGGCTTCAGACCTGCCCTGCAAATCTCAATGCGTTTTTGTACCGGTGGAGTTTCTCTGTTCTCTGCGTCTGTGTCTGTCTGTGGCCTTCTGTGTCTGTGGTTTTGGACCGTGTGGTTCTGACTGTAAATCCGAGCCGAGCTGCTTCACTCGTCTAAACATGATTCTGATCTGAGAAAATCAACTTTGCACTGTCTTAAAATTACAGATTGTGTTTTTACAGAGTACACATGGAATGATTACTGAATAAAGCCTTTTTACGGTCGTTTTCAGGTGTGTAAATCTGTGTAGGATTTAGTGAAAACTATTTATTTATTTTTGCCAAAACAGGCAGTGCCTCTACTACAAGAACTAAACATTTAATAAACAAAGAACTAGCCATTTAAAAAATTATAAGCCACTGCATTTTAATTATGATACAAACCAACACACATATAGCATGAGCAGCTTTTATTTAAATTTCAAGGGTGTATAGAATTTAGTAGAGATGCTATGACACGTCCCTACCGTTATCAGCCACTAATAAACTGTCCCTAGCAATAATTTTGATCAAACAATTAAATATATGTGTATGTAACCTTTGTTGTTGTAATTTGGGCTGCATCTGAAATAGATCATACCCTTGAGATTACATGAGAAGATAAAGAAATACACTAGAAAATATTTAAGACTGGATGCTTTCAGCTGATTTCTATTGAACTGCAGCTCAAACTATTTCAAATCTAGTGAATTAAGCTACGAATTCCATCATAAAGCACAATGTTTCCATCTAGCATGTGTTTTGAGCTGAAACTCGTCATATTAACGGAGTGTTCACTAGTTAGCAGTAAACCATTACCTCACCTGAATATGTTCAAAGATTTGTGTTGGATGTTATCTTTGGAATGGGATGGAAATATGGATATTATATTTGTAAACATCATACTTTTTCACTTATTTCAGTTAATATCATTAAACTATAGCGAGCTGAGCCAGTAGTAGTGCTCACAGTGTCGTGTAAACATGACTGAAGACGAGAAAAGAAGAGGAACAGACAAACCGAATCAACTGAGTGAGTCATTTACACTGGAACCGCTCCGATTGATTCAAACTCGATCACTTAGATCAAGCGATTCACAAGCAAATACAGTTCAGAATAGCCATTCATTTGTAATTCAACCGTTCATCCATTTGCTTGTAATGATTTTAAAAGGGATACAGTAGTGATGGATGAAACGGAGCTTTTGCGTCGCAAAATGATTCACTGTTTCGAAGCGCTTCAATCGGATCGTGTAACGCGAATCATTTGATTCAGATCGTGACTTCAACTGATTCGTGAATCTTTTGAGCAGATCGGGACTTCGCTAGTTTTTAGTTTTTTCCCCCGCAATTATGCACGTGTAACTTAATAGTAAAGGAAACATAGACGGCTAGAGGCCAAATATCAGCAACTGTGTTATGTTTTTATATTTATGCATAATTCCGTTATGAATTCAAGAATTTGATTCATGTAAATCTATTACAAAAGCTCCAGACGTGTTTTTCAAATTATACCTTAACTGAGGAACTAAATTTTATGACATAATTCTCGTATGTAAATCAACTCTTTTGCTTAATTTATATAGTTTATCATCAGGAAAAGCCTCTTACCTCAGGAAAGCTCCCGTCAGATTCGCGCGCTCCTCCAGTCAGTTTAACGGTTTTTGTCACGTGATCCATTCAAACATGGAAGTAACGTTTATTTTCTAAAACTTTAATACGGTTGATGTTTTTGATCTTTTACTTAGGTTTTTTCAAAATGTTTATAATTGTTTTGATTTTATATTAATTTGTGACAAAAAGGCAAATTTTTCATCAAACTCACTTTTTTGATATTTCAGATATGGAAACCTCACATGATTTAGTTTATTTTTTTGAGATTATAAATATTTTCTTTTAAAGGTTTTACTGCAATAAAATCTAGCTACAATCAAAATACAATGCTGTGAAATGTTGTAAAAATGTTCTGGGTTTACTGGATGAGAACATTTGGTCAGTTTAATGGCAGCAAAAGGAATAGTGTTTTAATGTGTGAGCCAAAGTTTATTTAGTACTCTATGCTCTATGCCTGCTCAAAATTCAGTGTAATGGTGCGAAGCTACATAAATTAGCCTACAATATCTACCATCAAAACGACATCAGAAACAGGAAAAATTTACACCTGCATCAAGTATTAAATTCATTTATTGTTTACAAAAATATGGTACAAATGAGATCTGCGCATTGCACACAGCTATACAAATGAAAATGTAAACTAAACTGGTTTTTGAAACTGCTTGTAAGCATATAAATCCTCCACAGTTCTTCCAGCTCATAAACACACACTGCTTCAGTAATGATGAACTTTGATCTGGTTGTAGTCGTCGAGGCTGAGCTGAACTAACCCACCGCTGCTGGACACGCTTCTGAGACTCGGGAACAGAGGACTGAGTGTGTGACGCTCAGGAAAACATTCACTGCAGGACAAACACCTGCGCACTCTCTGTGTGTGTGTGTGTGTGTGTGTGAGTGTGTGAGTGTGTGTGTGAGAGAGAGTGTGTGTGTGTGTGTGAGTGAGAGTGAGTGTGTGTGTGTGAGAGTGTGTGTGTGTGTGAGTGAGAGTGTGTGTGTGTGTGTGTGTGTGTGTGAGAGTGTGTGTGAGAGAGTGTGAGTGTGTGTACACACATGTAAGGATACATGTTGCGGTTCTTCCGTTGAGCCTCTAGCCAGCGTTTGTTTCCTTCAATAAGACCCTGCAGCCGCTGACCCTCGACCTCTGATGGACGCAGACTCGACAGACTGCGCACACACACACACACACACAATAATCAGCCACTTTACATTAAATACCCATATGAATGTAAAATCAGAACTGTTTTTGCCATTAGAATAATAAACTTAAGCACGATAACTATAAAGATAAAGATAACGATAAAGATATAGTTCTAAAAATCATTCTCAATATTAAAGAGTCCACACCACAGCTATAACGATAAAGGCACAGAGAAACAATATCGCTGGAATCACTTTCAGAACGATTTTTTCCAGCTGATGAACGATAAAAACATTGACAGCCAATCAGAATGAATCCTGCTGTAACGAGCTAGAGAATTTAAAGCGGCAGATGAGCGTGTGCTTAGAATAAACAGACGATATCATGCACTGGTGTGGACGCTAATACCATTATTGTTCTTGGTGTGAATGGGGCTTAACACTCACCTTGGTGGTGTGTATCCTGAGTAGGTCATGTGTGCTCTGCTGGTTTCTATGGAAACAGGGATGATGTTCAGATGAAGCAGTAGGTGATGTGTGTGTGTGTGTGTGTGTGTGTGTGTCTCACCTGAGCTCAAGCCGCTCCAGCGCGTCTGCAGCGAGTCTGTGGCTCTGTGTGAGAGTCCGTTGGCCAATGAGGGGGAGGCGTTTGTAGGCCACGCCCATGAGGGGCGGGGCAGCAGAGGTGTTGTCAGAGGGGGCGGAGTCTGTTTGTGTGTTAGTGAACCCAAAGCTCCTAACACAGAGTTGAGCTGACCTGAGATCAGCTGCAGAGAGTCGGCCAGCTGCTGCACCTTCACTGGAACTGACAGACGTTCAG
>JAFVLL020024225.1:0-27149 GCA_021397915.2 Tor tambroides | reverse complement strand
CATAAAAGAAAGCGAAGGCAGGTGGATTCGAGCCTGTCCATTAAAGTGTACTTTGCAGGGTCCGGTTTTAAAGTGGCCAGCAAGGTGGCTGTGACGAGAGTTATTGAAGAGGGTCTTTGCTTAAACGTCTTGCACATGGTTTACCACTTTCTTTAAAAGCACTTTTAGGACTCATAATTGCTACTTACATGTTGCAGATGGGTTATGACTAATGAGAGGACTACATTTATGACTCTGCATGAGGACGTGAAAGCTCTCCTTGCTGTTGAATTTAACCTTTTCAATATTGACTAATTATTTAGGTTAGAAAAGATCTTAAGGCACACCGTGGTACTTTAATACATTCCATTAGTTACATTAGTCGACACCTTTCAGAGCTTTCTACCTAATTTTTTTAATATCTTGATTGTGATGCCTTTGCACACTTGTGCAGAATATGACATTTAATAATTGAACTGTGCAGGTCGGTTGGCTGTTTAACAAGACCTTTGAGTTGCATTCACACCATGGCTGAATGTGGCCCAAATCTTTTTTTTTTGTTTCCTTTATTAGTGATATGTGAACAGTGTAATATTAAAAAAATACCTGATTTTTTTTTTTTTTTGGTCAGAAGTGCAACGTTTGGTGTGATGCCTGTTGCCTGACTAGTTTTTGAGTTTTGTGGCTTTTCATCCATGCTTGTTGGCTTTGATGACGTACATATACTAATGTGCTCCTAAAAGTAGGAAAAACAGACATTTAAAATCTATTGGCCATTTAAAAAAAAAAAAAAAGGTTTGCTTTATGTTCCGCCCCAACTTCCTGTGTAAATAGGAAATACCTCAGCACAGGAAAGAAAACTTTGCTCGGCAAGCTATTTCTTTAAAAGATCATGCAAACAACCTAACAAAAAAGAAACTGAGCAGATAATTGGACTTGCACACTGTGGTTTGCGCTACCAACATAACTTTGGTTTCACATATACAGAGTATTATTTTTTCAGTTTTTGTTGTTGTCATTTACACTACAGTTCAAAAGTTTGGAGTAGGTAAGGTTTTTTAATGTTTTTGAAATAAGTCTTTATTGCTCAACAAGGCTGCATTTATTTGATCAAAAATAGAGTAAAACAGCAATATTGTGAAATATTAAAATTCAGAATAACTGTTTTCTTTTAATATATTTTAAAGTGTAATTTATGTGATGGCAAAGCTCAGTCATTGCTCCAATCTTCAAACTTTTCTTATTGTTATCATCAATGTTGAAAACAGTTGTGCTACTTAATATTTTTATGGAAACCATTAGCAATTTTTTTCCCCCCCCGAATTTTTTGAGAAAGTTCAAAAGTTTGTTTGAAATGGAAATATTTTGTAGCATTATAATTTTTTTTACTGTCACATTTAATCAGTTGAATGCATCCTTGCTGAATAAAAAAATAATTTCTTCCAGAAAAATCTTACTGGCCTTTTGAACTTTTGAACGGTGTATATGTACAATATACTATATGTATTTGTGTGATTAAGTGAGCTATGTAATTAAGTCATTAGCAAAGCAGTTTACTCATTCAAACTAAAATAACTTTTTTGTCAATTTTACTGTTTAAAACATTTTAACATACTGCATTTAATTAACAACAATTAATAATTTCATTTAATTATAAGGCATATTGCCTCATCTTTTAGTAATTTTGAGCTTTAAATCTCCAGATCCAGACTGTTTTTTTATACACACACACACACACACACACACACACATTGGCAATGTCATATTGTCCAGAATGGTGACATAAGGGTCAATCCCATCTGTCCCCCCCCTCTCTCCCTCTACTCGGTGGTGTTATACGCCCCTGCTTCACACAGCTCTGCCAAAGCGACTCACCCCAGTCTGTTTGTGCCCTGTCTCTGTTTGTAAATACACAGACGGAGGACACGGGTGCCGCTCGGGGTCATGGCTGCCTCGTGGACGCTCCAAACCCAATGTGACAAGCAACAGATGAGTCACAGCACCCCGAATCTAAAGAAGCCGACAGTTTCTCTCTCTGTCTCGCACTCTCTCCCCTTGGGTCACGTGAAGATTAGTGACACCTTCGCTGGCATCCTATAGGCCTCTGCCAAACCCTGCCATATCATCCTGCCTCAGTGCCATTACCCTCCCCCTTCCCCTTTTCTGTTTTTCTTTTTCTTTTCTCACCCAGTCATATTCAGCGCTGTGTTCTCTTTTAAAGATCTGGCTGCTTTTCTCCATGCCAGCTAAACACGAGCCATGTTTCTTTGGATCAGTTTATATAAATGGAGTTGGCTGTCTCTTTGAATATTTGTATAATATTTGATTTATATTTTAATTACAAAAATGTATAATACATGTACAGTACATAAACAGATATAAAATTATAGAATAATAATTATATATAATAATATACAGTGGGGAAAAAAATTATTTGATCCCCTGCTGAGTTTGTACGTTTGCCCACTGACAAAGAAATGATCAGTCTATAATTTTAATGGTAGGTTTATTTGAACAGTGAGAGACAGAATAATAAAAAAATCTAGAAAAACGCATTTCAAAAAAGTTATAAATTGATTTGCATTTTAATGAGTCAAATAAGTATTTGATCCCCTATCAATCAGCAAGACTTTTTGCTCCCAGGTGTCTTTTATACAGGTAAGGAGCTGAGATTAGGAGCACTAATCTCAGTTTGTTACCTGTATAAAAGACAGCCTGTCCACAGAAGCAATCAATCAGTCAGATTCCAAACTCTCCACCATGGCCAAGACCAAAGAGCTGTCCAAGGATGTCAGGGACAAGATTGTAGACCTACACAAGGGTGGAATGGGCTACAAGACCATCGCCAAGCAGCTTGGTGAGGAGCTGACAACAGTTGGTGCGATTATTCGCAAATGGAAGAAACACAAAATAACTGTCAACCTCCCTCGGTCTGGGCCTCCATGCAAGATCTCACCTTGTGGAGTTTCAGTGATCATGAAAACGGTGAGAAATCAGCCCAGAACTACAGGGGAGGACCTTGTCAATGATCTCAAGGCAGCCAGGACCATAGTCACCAAGAAAACAATTGGTAACACACTACGCCGTGAAGGACTGAAATCCTGCAGTGCCTGCAAGGTCCCCCTGCTCAAGTACAGGCCCGTCTGAAGTTTGCCAATGATTCAGAGGAGAACTGGGTGAAAGTGTTGTGGTCAGATGAGACCAAAGCTCTTTGGCATCAACTCAACTTGCAGTGTTTGGAGGAGGAGGAATGCTGCCTATGACCCCAAGAACACCATCCCCACCGTCAAACATGGAGGTGGAAACATTATACTTTGGGGGTGTTTTTCTGCTAAGGGGACAGGACAACTGCACCACAAAAAAGGGATGATGGACGGGGCCATGTACTGTCAGGGCCAGGGTATTGAATCCAGCCAGGGCATTGAAAATGGGTCGTGGATGGGTCTTCCAGCATGACAATGACCCAAAACACATGGTCAAGGCTCAAGAAGCAGCACATTAAGGTCCTGGAGTGGCCTAGCCAGTCTCCAGACCTTAATCCCATAGGAAATCTGTGGAGGAAGCTGAAGGTTCGAGTTGCCAAATGTCAGCTTCGAAACCTTAATGACTTGGAGAGGATCTGCAAAGAGGAGTGGGACAAAATCCCTCCTGAGATGTGAGCAAACCTGGTGGCCAACTACAAGAAACCTCTGACCTCTGATTGCCAACAAGGGTTTCGCCACCAAGTACTAACTCATGTTTTGTGAAGGGGTCAAATACTTATTTGACTCATTAAAATGCAAATCAATTTATAACTTTTTTGAAATGCGTTTTTCTGGATTTTTTTGTTGTTATTCTGTCTCTCACTGTTAAAATAAACCTACCATTAAAATAATAGTCAGTGGGCAAATGTACAAAATCAGCAGGGGATCAAATATTTTTTTCCCCCACTTTATATTCTAATTTTATGTAGAATTTTAATTAGAATTCTACTATAGATGAGAAAAAAAAACTTTGAAAAATGCTATATATATATATATATATATATATATATATATATATATATATATATATATAAAATATTAAAAAATATATATAATTAAAATAAAAAGATAATTAAAATAGAAACATTTTCAGAATCTCTAAAGATGCTTTTTTGGTCACTTTATATACACAGTATGGTAGAACATGAGAAATAAATCTTTCTTTCTTTATTGTGGCACATTTGAAGGGCCATATCTTTTCACTGCTTGTTCCTAAAAAATATGTTCATCATGTTCACACACTTATTCTTGACATTTTTGTAAGATATTCAGTCATATTTTTTTCTTTAGAGACAGATAGACAGCACCGAGTCAGTATCTCCCTCTCAAAGTCAAAAGATCAAAGCATCTCTCATCTTGTCCTTCTCAAAATCTGAAAATCCAGCTTGTCTTTTTTTTCTCCAGCCACACAAAGTAACAAACGCTAGCCGGCGCGCTCGGCCCCAGGATTACGATCCTTCCAGCGTAATCTGTCCATCTTTTTAAGCAAATAGCATGGCCTTGCATAACCGAGGAGAACAACGGGCGTACGTAGTTCTCGTTGACCCGATGAGGGTGTTTAAATGCTAAGCTGGATGGGATGATGAGCCCGGAATCTATTTGCAAACTTTAACCGCTAGTTTGACCCTGCAGTGTTGACCCACGTGAGATTTTTTTATTTTTTTTTCCAGGTGTTCTTGTAAGCAACCTGTGTTTAAATTTGTGTGTGTCTCTAGGCTGGTTTTTGACTGCAGTCGCTCAGAGCTGTACAGTTATGTTATATGTAAATGTAATATTATCAACACATCCAATTTGGTTAAATGCTGTAGTGTGGGTGGCTGTTTTGATCCTTGTACCCACAACACTTAATTCAGACTTTGGGCACTTATTGTGGTAGTTCGGTGACTCTGTGTTTCTAAAAAATGATGTCGCAGTGATAGGAATGTGAGAGTTTGGCATGTATCTGATTGATCTTTGTCAGGCAGGGGGAAAAAAATGACAAACCGCTATCATGTAGTGTGTGTGTGTGTGTGTACCTGTTTCATGCTCGTATGGAAATTGCTGCCATATATCTAGATCTAAAGTGAAGCATTTAAATATTCAAATACAGATCCAAAACAATTTGCAGGCATTACTTTGCATAGAGTGTTATTTGTTGACGTGGAGTATGTTGGAACAAAGAGCGAACGCTGCCCGATGGGAAGCAGAAAAAGATACGGCCTTTTCTCAGAGTAGCGGGAGATAAAGGTGTGGAAGCGTTGAGTCTACAGTACATATACATACTGGTAAGTTATTTAAAGAAAAAAATATTGGCTTGTGCTTTGATAGTTTAGTTTAGTTTTTTTAATAAAGTTTTGTTATTTTTAGTGCTGCGCAACGATTAATCGTGATTAATCCCATCCAAAATAAAAGTTTTTGTGTACGTAATATTTGTGTGTGTACTGTGTATATTTATTATACTGTATATAAAATATTTGTGTGTGTACTGTGTATATTTATTCTATATAAATATGTATATATTTAAGAAAAATGTTATGTTTATATATTAAATATATTTAGATACAATATAAATTATATGAATATAAATATAGACATGTAAATATTTTCAAAATATATATCGTATGTGTGTGTCTTTATATATACATAAATATACACAGTACAGACACATATATTATATAAACAAACTTTTATTTTGGATGTGATTAAACGCGATTAATCGTTGCCCAGCACTAGTTATTTTAAAAAAGACTTTTTTTTAGCTTTGTGAGATTTCGCTACAGCTGCAGTTGGAATTTCTTCCTCAAAACATAAAGATATTTTGAGGACTGTTTCCATGCTCTTTTCCATCCAACTACAATGGAGTGTTCAAAAGTCCAAAATTATGCAAAAGCACCATAAAATGTCAGCATTTCAGTCATTATTCACTGAAAATCTTGACATCCTGCCTAGTTTTCCCTTTGTGCATTCATGAGAGAAAATAGCAATATCTGATTTATCTTTTGAGTCTATTAATGATTTGTTCACAAATCAAAATAATTTGTAGCATTTAACGCAATGATTCAATCCAGTTCCAATGGTTAGCACATTATGGCATAAATGTTCAGTTTCTCGCACAAATAATATAGCTCATTGGTCGTACTCTTTACACAACCTTTGTGATGCTCATGGTGCTTTTGTGTTCTTTTTCAAAGCTTGAACATCCTTGCACTGTAGTTGCATAGGCAAGTCTGACCAGCACGGACTTCTGAATATCGCCTATCCTGTTCTGAAAAAAGAACATCATACAGGTTTGTAGCAACATGAGGGTGACTAAATGAAGATGGAATTATCATTTTTGAGTGAACAAACCTGTTTGAGAGTTCTCATGTTGAGTCCACGTCGTTGCCGAGCTGAAAATGGCCCTTAAAACATCATCATTTCTCTCCACATTTCAACACAAAAGACTCTATTGTGACCATGCTGTGCAGATGTTTATTTAAAGTCTCCTCTCTCACACAGTAACGTACGTTTCACCCAAAGAAAACACACCACCCCCCTTCTCGCTGTGTATGTGAGAGTGTGTGTCCGTGAGTGGGAGGGAAAGAGAGGGGGAGAAAGGAGAGAAAGAGTGGAATAAATTAAGAAACATCAAGTGGTGATTTAGTGGGAGAGATAGAGACAAGACAGAATGTGGCGGGGATGGGACAGATAGACAAGCGGGAGAAATAGAGGGGGTTAAGAGGCGCGAGATGGAGAGAGACTGGAAAAAAATAGACCGCCTGAATGTTTGACAGGGTTAAACACAGTGAAAGATTACCAGAGAAATCTAAGACATCTGTAGCGAGTATCAGCGAGAGCATTAATTAGGAGGAATCAGCGGTTTTTAATTCTTTTCTATGTGCTCGGCAGTAACGAAAGAGATGAATAATTGAAGGGAAGGAGCAGCCTTAGAACACTGTTTAAATGTAGCTAATGTCACTTGATTTACTCATTTATCTTATCAGCTTAATTTCAGTAAAATATTTGTAATATTTTTTTTGTTGTTGTTCTGCAGATGGGATCTCTTATAGGGAAAAAAGCTTAAAAAAAAATGGGAAAAATTTAAAAAGCTAAAATTTTTAATTGCGACATCTCAATGCCACAGTGTGAATACATATTCACATATTTATATATTTATGTATGTATATGAATTAGGTATTATAAGAATTGAGTTAAAAAGCAGAAATTACAGACTGTCATAGTGATTTAGCCTGTTACAGACTGTAGAAGAAGATTAATCTACCCTAAAGACAGTGTCCAGTGGGGAGGAGACTGGTATTCAAATTAGGGTCTAATTTATTCATGTAATCCATGATAATCCCCAATAGAGGTGCAGCATGTCACAGTGTGTCAACAAATCACATTTGATTGTGCTGTTCATGTGATCTTAGTGTAACCAGTTTTACAGTAGTTTCCATGGGGGTTAAATTACGATTTATGATTTAAGTATGCTGCTTTTGTTTTGTTAACCTAATAAACTCATAACAAGTAAAGGTGTGGATCTGGATTGATTACTTAAATCTGCTTTAAAAATCTCCCATCAGCTTCACTGATCATTCCTTTTGTTGAATAATTGATTTTTACTCGCATTTTGAGTAAAATTAATATCTGATCAAATTAATATTAACACTGCCTGAAATATTTATGATGAGTGATAAAACTATGAACTATCTGCAAGATGATAAATGGCAAGAAAATTCCAAATTAAGATAGAGCCATTAGTCTGTTTTTCATCTCGAGTTTAAGAAATAAATGAGAGAATTATTTTTCCAGCTACATGCAAATTAGACAAATTGTGCAGTATGTTGGACAGAATAAGGCCTAAATTAAATTCGAAGACTGCAACTCAAGAGGAGATGAGTAATGTTTTCATAAATGAGTGTTTTTAGCAGTTTATAGCAACTAGGTGTTTCTAAGAGTTGGAGAGTGGTACAGTATGATGCGACCAAATTAGACTTTTGCAACATGTTTACAGTTTTGACCGGTTATGTTCAAATGTAAAAGTTTTGTAATATTGGCTCTCCTATTTCCATCCTGTGATTTATGTTTTTGACATAACTGCAGGCACAAATCATTAGGAAGCTTAATTTATACATAATGACAACCAAAAGAGTTAACGTGCATCCAACTGAATTTCTTTACATCTCAGTATTAGATGTTGTGCTATATGTTACCCATATGATACATAGTAGGGTATATGGAAATAAACAAAACCGATAATGTCCTGGGGAAGCGTATTCAAAGCAAGCAGTCAGCCTAAAGCAATGCACAGTTAATGTCTGAGTTGTTATGAGTAGGGGTGTAATGATATCAAAATCTCACGATACGGTAATATCTCAATATGAAGTCTATGATATGATATTATTGTGATATTTAAAAAGACGACAAATGAAGATGTAGGAAAAAAATTCAAAATTTTGTACATTTTAAAGTTAAATTATACTATCTAATCCACTTTGAGAGTTTAAAATTAAGAGCTCCAACCCATGTTCCTAAGAAAACTTAAGTCAGATAAAAGTCAGTGAATTAACTTGTACCTGAACTTTAAAAGGGACTCAACCCTATTTTTATTTGTGGTATACTGTCTAAATTACATTCACACTGGTGTTTTAGGAAGCCAAATAAATTAGAATATAATGATAATAATAATAACAACAACAATTTTATATTATTTCTATTGACAGTAATAGCCATGTAAAACAATTTCACCGTTAAATGAAAATTAATATTTCATAGGTATATTATTTTTGCTTTACACTACGGTAGGGAAATTGCAATGTTTCTTTCCTAAATTCTACACTTGAAAGAGAGATTCTGAATTTGGACTGCATTTAAACCGCTAGCTGTCAGCAATTCATACTGCACTTTTAGGCATTTATTTTGACGGAAACGGCAGTAGAGCTTTTATTTTGAAGGAAAACTCCAGTTTCAGTGAAAACAGTCTTACAAAAACGCATCTAATGATCTACAAATCTAATGAAATGCTATAATCATCTGCCGCGAAAATAAAGAATAATTAGTGCTGTTGCGTTCCCAAATGCGCGCTAAACTCACAGCACATGCAATAACGAGTTCACTGCATTCACTGTGAACTGAGCTGTTCTGAGGCGTGGAAAACACCGAATCGCAAGCTGATCACCTGAACAAAATGCGCGCTTCGCTTTGAAACGCGCAGCGAAAACAGACTTGATGAAGGGATTAAGCCGTATTGTGCTTTTGGTTTTAGTTCGTTTGACAGATACTATGCCAAAGCATAATGGCCCAAAACACAACTTTAAAGACCTTTTATGTTAGAACAAGACATTTAGATATATTTTAAAAACTACACTTTTTGCCCGGAAGACCTATCGTTTCATATCGTCAAGTGACCACGATAATATCGACTCGAGACAGTTTTGCTATCACGATACCACGATATTGATAATACCGTTGCATCCCCAGTTATGAGATCTAGTTGTTTTAAGCAACGTGTGGTTATAGAATGTTCTGAAAGTTTTTGCCTTTGTTTTTCACATTTACTATGTGAACCATAACCAAAACAAAATTCAGTGGGATTTTAAGTTATTGTACACTGTAACAAAATTATATGGTCAACATATCTTTTTCCATTACTTTAACCAATTTGTATGTTATGCGAGACAAGATTTTAAAAAACGAGATGAAATGACTTGTACAGCCTGTTTGATTATGCTCAAAAACTGAAGACTGAACCAAAGTTTTTAATTTTGACTTTTTTTACAGTGTACGATGTAAATTCAGCTTCCTGTTTCTGAGACTGTTTTGGACGGGATTTATGCATTTATGGTGCGGCAGCTCTCATTGTGGATATTTTTGCATAACAATGTCTTGTCAGAATTAAATATTCATAGTTATCCGAAAACAATCCATGGTTCGGACCGAAATGATAGTTGCTGTAATAAATATAGTCACTTGTAATGATAGTTCTGAATTTTAATGCCGGTTTATGAACATAATAAAGGCAACATGAAAGACTTGCCATTCAATATCAGATAGCCAGGGAGAAGCAAATGATTTCAAATATTTGATATTTAAATTATTTTCAAATGAACAGAGAAGTGAGCAGAGAGAAGGGTGAGGAGTTTCCCCCGGTGGTCCTTCGGGGGCTTTGTTTCTGTGGCATTGCTCATTAAGCGGCAGGTCATAGGAACAGCCACGCACACTGAGCAGAGGCCCTGAGCATGCAGCGTGACGTGCGCCACCTTCTTCAAAGCTCTTTGAGAAGGCAGCCCGAAGCTGTCCTGATTAAAATGACAATAGTCTAATTAACTCGACCTCTGTGTCAGTGCACAAAACAGTCGCTTGGCCTGCCAATTTCCTTTTTTCGCACTATTTCTTTGTCTCCTCCATTCCAGAAGTGAGAGATTTTTCTCCTCCCGTCATGGCGTGGTGCTCCAAACCGTTTCCAAGTTGTGCTAATGGCAATTATTTTCATAAGCTAATTAAATCCAGGGCCTGCTCTGTGTTTCTAGCTGCAAATCCTTGAGGGACTTATCTTAGGGCTAGCGCTGCAAGCACCTTTAAGTAGCAGCCTGTTAGTAATTGAGAAAAAAGGGATATACTTATAAAATGTTTGAGTTTTATCTAAATCTAAATCTCGAATTTGTGAAATAGCTCATTTTAGGCAGAACCAGGGCGACTTAGCGGCTAACCTCCCTCACCCTGTTTTTCCTCCAGCCTGTTCCAAAGTCAGCAAGAGAGAGAGATAAAGAGGAAAGGAGATGCCAGACGAAAGGAAAGGAAACCATTTCGCTGACAAGTAGAAGAACACTAAGCCAGATAACGGCAAACCTTTAAAGCTCTCAAACAGACACCATTCTGAAAGTTGTATTTTCCTCTTGCCCCCGCAATCTGTTGCCATTATTCGATTGGTTAATCTCATCTGAGGGCGGAGAAGAAAAAACAAGCGGAAAAAAAAGAGAGAGAAGAAAAGAACCGCTTAGATGAGTGGAGTGGAAAGTGCTTTCAGTTCTATTATCCTTCTTTTGGTGATTGCGGCCCATAGGGAGATAATTACGCTTTAGTCTTGAGTTAATGAAACGAAAACTTTCTTTCTTTTCTCTCGGCTGAAAAGGAACGGTTGATCTTTTGTGCCACTATCTGAAGACATCTCCCACCCTTGACAGGGGCACATTGAGGATGCGTTTTGTTTTAGGCTGAAAAAAGCCCCCCCCCCCTCCCCGTGCGCACACACTTGGGCTGTCAGTTGAGCAGCGATATGACACATCCTTCAGCATATTGAGTTGCCGGTTCCTCTCGCTTCAGATGCTCTTCCCTGTAGCTCCGCTGCTAATAAAATACACCCAAAAAAACAAAACAGAGAAATGCTCTCTACATAACACATAGCCTTTACTCAGTAGCTCAAAGCAAAAGCAACTAACTTTTTGATGCAATACAATAATTATACAATAATACAATCATTTCAAGCGAACAAAACTCCTGTCTCATGAGCAGTTTGGTTTGTGTAATGAGCAAATTACAATTAGTGTAATTAGTATATTGCTAATAATTAGTGGCTTGCTAGTTAGTGCATGCTGTTTGTATTTAGCCTGGTTGCTTATGGAGTCCCAATTCTGTTTATACATAATAATAATAATAATAATAATTTTATAGCTATAATAATAAAAATATAAAATTATTATTACTGTTGTTGGCTATTATGAATTGTTAATGTAGTTATTTTTTTTATATAGTAAGATTTTGTTCTTGTGTGAAGCTGAATGTGTCTAGTGCTACTAGTAATAAATATTGTTACACTAATAATAAAATAAATTATTATTATTAGTAGTTGTTGTTGTTGTTTTGAAGCTAGGTGTCTGGTGCAAAGAATATTATTTTATTATATTATATATTATATAATATTATATTATAAATATTTAAACCTGTTAATCTGCACCAGGACGCCGACGCACCGAACGCTCTTTGTTTGCACATGTCATTGTTTTGGAATAGAATAAATGAAAAGAGGAAAAAGTTAATCTTGACAAACTATATATCATTCTGAAGGTCTAAGCCTCAAGTATCGATGATAGATCGCTGTTTTTTGACTGAAAGCTTATAAGGAATGTATTTGCTACATTTGTGTAAGCAGTACATATCAAAACATGCAGAATAAAAAAGCAGTACGTACCATCATCATTGTAATAACGAGTCACAAACGCGTCCACTGCTGAAATCTCGGTTTAGTTAGAAAGGCAAGGGTCCAAAGAACAACATCTCATTGAGCACTTTTATTCCAACAAAACAATAACGTTATAATTTGGATGGATATTCCTTTGTTTACATTTCATTTCTTCGGGATAGTTATTGTTTGTGTCCGTTATGGAATAAATTACTCTCAAAAACAGCGTCTTGGTGGTAAAAACAACAACACTGTTTTGTAGCATACAGTTTTACAAACAGAATGAAACCATCCAAAAAAAAAGTCACAAATCCGCAGAATATTGTTTATTTGAATTTGCTCTCTCGTGACAGCGCGTGATGCACGCTGTGGCCCGGCTCCTGTCATCTGATGGGGGGCGCAACAGCAATCGCCTTTTGCACAAATAAGTATTTTTCTTTCTTTTTTTCAACATTTATCATATGTGTGTGTGTGTCTTGTGTAGAACATGGCTGTATCTGCTTTTATTACCATCTCTATGAACGCACATTAGCATGTAATTACGACTTTATGACGGCTATCAGAATGCTGTCAATGACCGGCTATTATTGATGATACAGCTCATCTGTATTGATTATCATCTCTATCGACGGACATCAGCGTGTGATTACTGACTGCAGTCAGTGTGAATGTCTGGCAATATCAGTTTATCTCAGGCAGTCAGAGTATTGAGTATGTAGGCTAGTAGACACAAAGCAAATTCTTATTTTTTTTTTTCTCTTTTTTTTCTTTTTTATAACTCAAATTATTCTTGTATTTTTAGTGCTCAAATAAATCACTTATGATGTCTAAAATTCTGTCTATTTTATAATTGAAAAACTATGTATAATGACTAAAATAGTTTGTGGAATTCAATACATTTGGTGGTAATTTTCATCAAACAGAGGGGGGTGGGGGACTAGAAATATTCTCATAAAAATGTTTGCAGGAATCTCATTTTTCACGGTATCGTCTTCAAATTTGAAATATAAACTCATTAGATATGTGACTTTCAACCCATTCCTTTTCTGGATTGCTCCAGGACTTATTTCATGTATTTGTTTATTAAAAAAAAAAAACATCCAGTGTCGTAAAACATTTTCAAGGCATTTCAGTGTCTATAACTTTTTATTTTTTGAGCATTATCAACTCTGGATGATGGATAGTAAAGCCTAGAGTGTTTTCTTTCCAAAGATACCTAAATTGTGTGTGTAGCACATTACTGTCAGGAAATGTTACCATTTTAATTTAGGTAGGTCATTTTCAGCTGTGAGGCCCAAAATGGGGGGTGCAGGCTAACAGGTTAAAAATGTATAATAATAATTATTAATATTATTTTGATTAATTTTTAGTTTTTGTGTGAAACAATACTTTGTTTCTAGTGCTAATAATTCATCATCTCATCATGATGTTTGTGAGGCAGTTTTGTTTATTGGTGTTGGTGCTTACAGTATGTGAGAAATGCAGGTTTTAATTCTGATCTTGTCCCGATTCCATTCTTGGCCTCTGTCTGTTGTTGTCTGTGAACCAAAAAAATAAATAAATAAAAATAAACCAATAAGAAAATAGAATATTTTTATCTTTAAAACATCTTGTGTTTGTGCTGCAAGGTTGTGATGAAAGTGTTTGTTTGTGCACCGTCCCTGTAGAAGTCCACATCTGGTGTGTAGGGCTTTAGGACCGGGTTATTCTGACCCCTCCTTCTCCTCCTCTCTCACATTTCATCATCTGTTCTGCAGCTCTCCACTTCTCACTCACTCATTCTTTGGCCTTGCTGGATCCATCTGCTGTTATTATTTGCCTCTGATAATTGGCTTGAACAATGGAATGCCTGTGTGTCCCCCTCGCCTTTGAAACAAGACACTCTGTTTATTTTCTGGAAGTTCTGTCTGTGCTCCCTCTTTCTTTTCCTTTCTCACTCACCTCATCTGTCAATCCTGATCCCTTCCACTTTTTCTCTCTTCATCTTTCTCTATCTCTCTCTCTTTGTAAGTTTCTCACTCTCTGCTCCTTTTTTTTAAGTGAGTTGTTAAAGTCACACATGTGAGTGCGTTTATGAATGAGTGTCATGCTCGGGATTCTTTGCAGGAATGAGTCGTGATTGCTCAGCTTACTGTCGATCATGTGACATTGCATCTCTCAACAGCCACTTTAAGGTCGAGAGAGAGTGAGAGAGAGAGAGAGAAAGGGAGAGTTGCAAGAAGTAAAGCACCATATTATTGAACTGGACTGTCCTTTTTACCTCCACCTACATCCTGTTTGTCAAGTTGTTTTCATTCCTAAGTTTTATTAATAACAAGCATGCAAGAAAAGTGGAAACATCTGATGCAAATCAGCAAAAACAAACAAATATGAGTTAATGAAATTAAATCATCATCATCACTATTATTTTTTATTTTTATTTTTAATATAACATTTGTTGATAATGTGTGAAGTTAAATGTGCCCAGTGCAAAGCATAAACCAAAACAAATTTGTATTTTAATAAAAATAATCATATATCATATTATATACTATATATTATATTATATTAACTATACAATTATAGTATTATATTAGCTAACTATATTATTTAACTTTACAATGTAATCAAGCTTAAATCATTTGTAAGAATTAAAAAATGATTTTTGTAAGAAATAAAAAAAATGAAGAACTGAAGTTTTTTGGAGAAACTGGAATGATCAGATGTCATTGATTATAAATGACTCTGTAAATTCTTACAAGTAAATGCTGAACTTTTTGTAGGAGAACTAGAATGTGGAATGAGATTGAGAATATATGTGGCTGAGAATATAGTTCATTTCTCAGTTAAATAAGAAATAATTCTTAATTGTATTTCATGCAAAGAATATCTAGAATATCTGCAAAGAATGTATATATTAACATTTTACACTTACTCATTTAGGAATCATCAAATCAAACATTTGTAGTTTATCTCCAGTGTAGTCCATTCTCAGCCGTAGTTTGATAAAAGTATTCCAGGGACAGAACGGGACAGGTATGCGTTTCCCAGCAGGCAGTGGTGCGATCGGTGCCAGCCCTTCATTTGCTGAGTGTTTGTGTTTATGCAAACGGAGGCCCTCTTCCTGCATATTCAATCTTCGACTCAGGCTTTTGTTGTGTTTAGACCACATACCTCCAGCCCCCGAGACGAGAGTGCATGTGTGTGCGAGCCAGAGAGCGCGAACAGGGCAAGGCTGCTGCTCGCACCTCACTTACAACTTGACAGAGGCAGCTGGTGAAGAGAGGAGTTTTGTTATAGTGCAGATCAAAGTGTGGGACGCTGGAATTGTTTGGATTTGGCTTGTGGAGCACTGGGTTAAGTTCATGGGTAAGTGTTCACAGACTTTAAGCGATGCATTTACTCTCCCTCTTGCTCGCTGGGCTAAAAATACTGTCTAAAACGCTTACATTTCTGACTGTGCAGCTCGGATCCCCCTCGTTCTCACTGTCTCGCTCTCTCTTTCTGAGCAAACCACACGGTGTCTGTCGCCACTCTTTCCTGTCCAATTAGATCTTTGCCTCAAAAGAGAAGTGAATCTGTATTGAGAGATTTTGCGCTTTCCTCAGTCACTACGCTTGCTCTCACTCTGTCTCTGTACAGGGAAATGGAATTTGTGGGTTATTGATATTAATAGTGCACAGGATCTGTGGTCAAAGGAGAGAAGAGAACGGATGAGAAAAAGAGAGCAAGAGAAAAAGAAGGCGATTGGTGGGGAGAAAGAGGAAACGTGATGTCAGAGGAGACGTTAAAGCATGCTTGAGATCATACAAAGAAATTAACCATAATTATTAACGATATGGTAAAAAAAAAGAAGTATGTGTAATAGTTAGGAAATCTATAAAAGTCTTTATTTAGCTCTTCTCTGTCTGTCTCTGTCTATCAGCCACTCTTCTCTGTCTTCAGTGTTACATGATACTTCTGAAATCATTCTAATATGCCAATTTGCTGAAGCATTTTTTATTAGTAGTAATGCAGTTGTGCTGATTAATATTTTTGTCAGAACAGTGATACATTTTTTTTCCAGTATTTTTTTAATGAATAGAAACGTTCATAAGAACAGCATTTATTTGAAATAGAAATATTTTCTAACATTATAAATGTATTTGCTTTCAATTTAATACATCCTTGCTGAATAAAAGAATTTATTTAAAATAATGAGTAATAAATAATAAAAAAAAATAATAGTAAATAATAATAGTAAAATAATATTAAAAAAAATAATAAAATATTAGTTTCTCTCAAACTTTTGAATGGTAGTCTATATATCGGTAGATATTTGGCCATTTCTTCTGAAATATTTGTAAATGGATAATGCACTTTTTAAAAAATATATTATTATTTTATTTATTTTTTGCCTTTAGCATTTTTTATTTTTTATTGTTTATTTTTGTTTACAATTTTGTGTATATCTTATTTGCTGTGTGTACTGTAATATTGAACAGCCATAATCTCTAGATATTGGCATTGGCAGCAGCCATAAAAATGGTCATAACGCACATGTATAGTTTTCTGTTTTCAAATCTCAGATAGTTTTTGAGTTCATTTTTACTAAATATCATGAAGTCTAAGTACAATTTTGTGTACATCATATTTGCTATGATTAAATTATATTACATTGCTATCCCTAGCCTCTAGATATCTATATTGGTGTTGGACATTAATAAAACTATACTATTTCACTGCTCATAAAGACAACATTGCGTAACTGGGTTAAACCCCACTGTTTCAGGGTAAGACCTGTTAACCCTTATATTCTTAGTCCTTAGCTGTATAAATGTCATGTCAGAGAGTAAGAGCAATTGCTCTACAGTAGTTCCATGCTCTCATGGTGCTGGTCTGTACTCAAAAAAAAGTATAATCCAATTACAGAAAAAAGGAAAAGAAAGAAGAGGGGGAGGTAAGCTCAGAAAAGAAAACAAGTGCAGCTTTTTATTTATCTTTTGGATGATTTCATTAGAACGTGTTTTGAAAGTCTGGCTGGGCCATTTCTGGTATCCAGAGTGAAAGAATGCTCTATTCAGCCCGCGCTCTTGCCTGTTAACATTTAAATAGTGTAAAGAAATGCACTGCCTTGTTTGTTTTGGGATAGGAACGAAATACCGCTGCCTTGGTATTAAGACTGTGAAAGCTATGTGTGTGTGTGTGTGTGTGTGTGTGTGTGTGTACTCTGTGTACTTTGTTCTTAGCTCAGCAAAACGTGAGTGCAGGTCCGAAAAAAATGTCTAGACTCAGACAGCCTGACATTCAGCAGACTATGTACTGACTCGCTCGGCCTCCAGAAGCTCAAGTGACCCACGTACAAGCCCAGATAAATTAGGTTTTGCGTCTGTTTGCATGTCGGAAACCGCCGTTGTTTACACGAACGTGGACGTGCAAAACAATGGGCGAAGCCTGCTTGTAAGCGAATTACAAAAATGACTTTCAGGTTTTTGGGAATAGTTGAAATGAATCAGGCTCTGGTGAGAGAGTGAGTAGGAGAGAAAGAGAGAGAGACCTCGGTTCAGTCACCTTTTTGTCAGGCCTTTGTAAACAGCTGCATTTATCTCAAAGTGAGTCATGCAATTTTCCTGTATTTCAGAGCACAGACAGTGACTTGGAAAATCATGTGCACACACCCTAAAAACAAACACAAATGGACTCAATATAGATATCACAGCCTGTCCTCTGCTCAGTCTCTCATTCGCGGTCTCTCTTTTTCTCTTTTCTCCTTTTCTGATGCGATTGTCCTTTTTTGGTTCAGCGTTTAAGGTTTGAAAGTTTAATAGAAAAAATCACCCAGATATTTTGAAGAATGTTCACTCTGTCCTTTTCCCTTTTTTTGACAGCAGGTTCATACGACTTGCTTGCAATATTCCAAGGGCCAGATTTACTATCAGCTTGCGCCAGCGCAAACCCTCATTTGGCGTTAAAAACTACTATCAAGATTTACTAAAGACACGAAGTGGGAAATTGGCGCTGAAAAGGCATGGACACAGTTATTTTTGCAACACACCTTACTGAATATGCATTTGTAGGAGTTTCCTTTTGGATCGGTAAATTTATGGGGGGAGAGTATTTAAATGAATCTCGCAACATGATTTACTAAGTTTTGCGTTCATCAATTCACTGGTATTTGCATCATTATTTAACGTCATTTAATTTTCGCTGCTCTTGTTAGATTGTGCGGGTCATTATGGAAATGAGATGTTGCTTCTATGTTCTTTAATGTGCACCTTGTCAGTAAATCACCTGCAGAATTTTGCCCTCCCATCTGTGCTTTTATGGAAATGCACTCTAACGTTAATTTGCCCTGTTTAGTAAATTTGGCCCCAAGTCTTATAAAGTCATATGACAGCTTTGTATGGTATTTAGAAATAAGTACAATTACTGTAAATTCTATGTACGGTTAAATAAATAAATCTAAAATATTGCATCTAGTGAGTCAAATAGACTACTTTTATGGTGCTTTTTTGTCATTTTTATGTTTTACAGTCACTATATGTTTTCATTTTATACAAAAGAGAAATATTAATGTCAAAAAATTATTTTATTTTTTGTTTTATGGAGGAACGAAAGGGAACTGTTCCTCTAATCGTTTTACACAACACCATTCTACAATATTTTTGTGCAGTGCTTATCAGAGGACTCTGGATAAATTTGCTTTCTTGACCAATAGGAGAGAAGAGGAGCTGGTCACAGCCTATGAGCTGCACTCAATCTCTGCATAAATTAATATGCTAACGAAGCAGGAATGTTCGTTTATGACCCCACTGCAGAAGTAGCCACAGATATGCTATTTAAGCATTCGCAAACCGATTAATGGAATAGCTTTGCTTGGTGGTAAATATTCATGTGCTCTTGTGTTTTTGGTGAAGTGAGGAAAGAGATGGTCCATTAGATGGACTGAAGAGGCGTTCATAATGACCACCAGGGCCTTTTCCGTTAGGATTGGCTTGGTTTTAGCCAGGAATCGGTTGGAGTGTGTGATTCGACCGCCTGTACGATGTAAATGCGGTCGAATAAGAACAACATTTTGCAGAAGTCCTCTTCAGGTCTGGTTTTATAAATGAGATTGTTGATATTCATGTGCATGATATAATTTTTAACCATCATTGTCATGTATGACCAAGGGTTTTACCGGATTTTAGGTCAAACACAATTACCTTAATATTTTATTAAAATAATTATATATATATATATATATATATATATATATATATTATCATTATTTTTTTTTATTATTATTTTTTTTATTTGAAGGTCATATCAAAACACGTTTTTTTTTTTTTATTTTAGGAAATGAATACTTTTGAGAAATTAGTACTTTTAAAAAAAAAAATACTTTTTTGTAGTAATGGCTGCTAAAAATTCCAGAAATAAATGGCATTTTAAACTGTATTAAAACAGAAATAGTTATTTTAAACTGTAATAATGTTACTGTATTTTTACCCCAAACTTTTGAAAAGTAGTTGAAATGATCTGTATTGAAAACCGAAACAATTAGGTAAATATCACTTTGGTGTAATTATACAAAAAGTGTCACATGTAATTATGTATTTAGGATACATCAAAAAAATTTTGGACACCGTTGGACATTGTTTGACAAACTAGTGAATTTGAAAAGTGAGTTAATTAAGTTCACAGGGCCAAAATTGCCCATAGCGGAAGAAACACTTTTACACAAGAACTTAAAGTTGTTGTTTTTTCCGTCTGTTTCTTCGCTATTATCTTCAGACAGTATTTAGCCCATGTGCTCATTTAGTTGTCTCTCTTGCCGTGTTTCCTTCATAACACACCCATGAAGCCGATCATCTCAGCAAGTTCCCCGAGCACCAGAGTGCTGGTTCTTTTCCTTCTCCAGCTGGGTCTGACGGTATGAGCGTATTTATTCACTCCCCAGGCCTCCACCACCCCGCTGCTCAAAACACCAGCATTACCTCCAACTTCATGCATTCAGTCTGGACTGTTATCGATTTAGCAACACATTATGGTGCTAAAAACTGAAAGGTAACTGCTGTTGTGTGTCTCTCTTTTTATCCCCCCCTTCCCGTTCTCAATGCAAAACGTTCTCGTCATTAGGACGAGAGAACATTTGTCTAAATGAGCGTTAGGCATTTCAGTAAACTCATTTAGCACCTGAGACCTTAGCAGGTGATTTGAATAAATGATGTTTAGCTTTTTAAGCTGAAAAATTCATCACCTGTCACCAAGAGCTATTGATTCATAACAGCAGGCATGACGTGTTAATTGAAGTCTAATGAATTAGAATGAGAGAAAATGGAATCAGCACAAGATACGCGGAAAACGCATACGGTGCTTGTGGTGGCTGGTGTTTTTAGTCGCTGTAAATGCTGACCACCCACCTTAACAAGGGCGTTTAACAGATAATTGATGCAGGAACATGGACCGGCTGTACCAATGTGTTTTATCTGCGCTCACTTTACCTGAGATAAACAGAATCACTCTGCTCAAACGGCCAGCCACTGTTTTGACTGCCAAATGTAAACTGCATATTTTTTCACGTTCGGCTAAGCTTTCATGCTTTTATTCAAATGCCCAAGGGATGCTGGCCTATAGTATCTTTCTCAATAGTCTAGCATGAGAATATGCTCTTAGAGTATATTGAGACTGTAAATGTGAGCTTGTTTGCCTCACTGGCTTTTAGGAGGCTGTACTTTATAAAAAGACATTGTGGCAGATAATACTGTGATACTTTGAAACTGAAATTCATGTATTATGGTTTTTATGTTGTAATCTATGGTACTTCCAAGAATACCATGGTATTACCATAATACATGTCCAATACATAATGGTAGTACCATCACACTATGTCCAAAAAAATGATTCTATTTCAAATAAATGCTATTCTTTTGAACTTTCTATTATTTATCAAAGAATCCTAAAATATAAATAAATAAATAAATATATCATGGTTTCCAGATAAATATTAAGCAGCACAACTGTTTTCAACTGATAATAATATGAAATGTTTCTTGAGCACCAAATCAGCATATTAGAATGATTTCTAAAGGATCGTGTGTCCCTGAAGACTTCTCACAGAAATAAATTATCATTTAATTATAATTTAAAATAAATTAAAAATAGAAAATAGATCTTTTAAATTGTAAAAATGTTTCAGCACATTACTGTTTTACTGTCTTTTTGATCAAATAAATGCATCCTTTTGTGCATGAAGGACTTCTTTTAAAAAAAGTAACTTAAAAAAATTGTCCAAAAAAAATGGTATTATGATATGTTTTGTTAATTGTTTTGGTACCTAATCCAGTTTTAACAGCAGATTTATTGTAAACTCTACTGTACAACTGTCGCTTGATATAAAGTTAAAGTTTAACCCTGAAAATGAAATGAATTAATAAGGACGATGAATCACACATTTCCATATTGTAGTTAACGGTTAAAAGATAAAAGTGTGTTTTTCTGCTCTCTCAAGTTCTGTTTAGTAGACGATGTGCTTATTCGGTATGTCCACGTTTGAGTCCTCATTAGTTTGTCTGCACCATCAAAATAGCTTACCAAAATAGATTACTTTTAATGTCATTTTGTATGCACAGAGATGACTGATGGTTTGTGACAGCTGCAGTAATTTTACATCTACAGTTTTCCTCTGTGCTTGTTGTCTCTGCAGGGCAGGGAGGTTAAACGCAGCACTGGAACTGAAGACGGCCGCAAATAAGCAAGTCCTTGGAGAAGGTAAATAAATGATTAGTTATTAGACTCCAGTGGAGCTGTGTATGTGTGTGTGTGTGTGTGTTTGTTGACGGACTAGAGAGGGCAGGACTTGTACTATTATTCTATATCTAGTTTAATGAATCACTTGATTTGTTGCAGCTCTTGTGTTTGTATGCTTTTCTCAATGTTGAGAGAAAAGGAGAGGTCGTTTATTTTTGTCAAAGTTTACCGCTAAACAGGATGGCTTATTTGCCTAACTGCACAGGTCTTTCATTCCCCTTGTTTCTTGTTTTCAAGAAACAATTTGTTTTTTATCATATTTAAAACAGTCATTGTCAATTATTAATAAGACTTTTTGAAATTATCCAGGTATTATGACAAGGATAATTTAGCCATTAGTGGCACCGAATGATATGTGAAACGATATTTGGTTTCCAAACAGGTTTCCCAACCTGTCTGCTCCAGAATGGAACAGCCCTAAGCAGCCACCCTTAGAGACCGGAGCAAACCATAGAGGTGAAATAGGGGTGCTCACGTAAGGCACAGGGTGTGAGAGGGATCGAGTTTGTGTGTCTGTTCTATCTCTAACATAGTGGACAAGGAAGGGACTTCCCATCCTTTCCCATGAGCTCATGCTTACAGACACATTCACACACACCCAAATACGCAAACCTAGTTCACTATGTCTGTTTGTTTTCTCTTTCTGTTTTTCTTACCATATACACCTTCTTAAAAAGCTACTTCTGCCTTCTTTCTGCATCATTAGTCTGTTGACCTCACTCTTTGTCATTACACACTACAAACACTGTAAAAAATTTATAGCAATCAGTATCTTCATCCCTTGTCTTCTTTTTCCAGTAAAAAAGAATTTGGATTAGAAGGATGGTGAAGAGTTACGTTAGACAGATTTTGATAACTTTACAGACTTTCAAACTTTTTGATTTATCATACACTTTGTTCTAACGCAAAAAGACTTACTTATATATTTAATTCAGTCCACTTCTCGGCAGAAACACACGTTTATTTCTGTATGGATGACTGGTACAGTCCTATCCCCACTCAACCACACTTCCATAAGTTAAAGTAAGTGTATATCCACTTAAACTCTGAGTACATTTTCAGAGAGCTAAACAGCAGGGGAAAATATGATATTTGCATGCTGTGTGGCGCCTGCCAAGAGCTAAATTGGAATGCCTCTGAAGATCATACACTTGATTATTTACTTTATTTGCCTCATCCTCTCGTTTTACGGCAACCACAAAGATGGAAATTCTGAGGTAACACCAAATGAAAAGTTGTATATTGATGCATGTTAGGGCGCAGAGGTGGATTAGGTCCATGTAATAGCTCTTCCGAGTACATTTTATTGCTTACTACAAAAAAAAAATGTAATTCTGTGTATCAGCATCAGGTTGAAAATTGCTTTGTATTAGCATTAGCGTTTGGTAAGCCCCTAATTCCCCTGTTTCTACAGCTGAGTGTGTTTCTATGCATTTACAAGTGCTTCCGATTCGTAGGAGTTCACTTAAATCTCTTTTTCTGCCAAAGCTATGAACATAATAAACAAGCCAGCATGGCTAAAGCGCCACACGGGGGAGATTGCTAACGAGAAAGTTAAATGCTTACGCTAGTCACACAGTTGTTTATGCGCCCGTGTGCATAACTCCAGAGAGGTTTATAACTCTGCTGTAATAAAAAGAATTTTTAGAGCGGTAACATCTGAAACGAAAGAATTAGTGCCAGCTTATTCTTCTTTTTTTTTTTCTTCTTTTTTTTTTGTTAATCATGAAGGTGTCAGCATTTTCTTGTATTGTGGAAGTGTCTAATGATAATACCATGGAAATACTGTATGGACGATTACAATAATTGCCATGGTGCTCAAATTTGTAATGGTACTGTTAAATAACTGTTGGCCAAGTTATGTCAAAATTATGGCGTTGTATGATTGGAAACAGTCGAAAAGGACAAAACTTCAGAGGTGGAACATGTCTAAATTACCAATATATATATTTTTTTTAAACTAGCTACTTTTCCTTCTAAATAATAATATTTTATTTAACATATCTAACAGTTTTGCGTGTGAAATTAATGTAATGCATACTCATTTTTATGGAAAAGTATCTGATTTCACAATGGCATATATCAAAGATATTACTTTGGTTGTTGATTTATGCAAAGGTCCTACTTTTGGGTTACTTTTGCGGGGCTTTAAGTTAGGGTGTCTGCTAAAAATTTCTAAACTGATTCAACATTTATTGATTTTATTTGGCTTAAAACAGTAAACTTAAAATCTGAAAAAGGCCATTTTTTATCTAACAGATTTGTGTCTCTACTGACTTTAAAAGAAGTTAGATGCTGTTTGTTTACTAGAATGAGGCACTTCTCTAAATGCTTATTAGAAAATGACAATTACAAATCCATTTTATTTGTCTTGTATTGATAACTTAATGAATTCTGTACTCTTAGAGGAGGAAAGGCTTTGATATAGTTGGTCTGCCACTGCGTCAGAGCGAGTCTTCATGACAGAATCTTTGTACTGAATGGAAGTGATGGCAGTCAGGCAGGCAGCAGTCTCGGCTTCTGTCAGAGGAGTTGTCTTCAGAGAGATGAAAGGGAAATCTGTCCACAAAAACGCTCTGCGAGGAGTGTGTGCGAGAGTGTTTGTCACATATATCACAAAGCTCAGTTTGTCTTCTTTTCATCTGAAGACATATTCTGTTTTTTCTTTCTTTCTTTGCATCACTTTTCAATTTCTTCATCCAACTGAAAAGAGATGACCGTATTTTAAGTGGGTCAAATTGAATGATAGAATGATTATAGACGGTGCTTCCAACATCAATTGAATGCATTTGCTTAATTTTTTCTTAAGTAAGGTTGTGTTTTTTTCCCCTCTAGTCGTTTTGTTTTCTTTGTACTAGCAATGCAAATACACCACACGGTTGAACTCATTTTGGTAAGACGAAAGTGAAATCATTAGCACATTGTTGAACATAAGCAGGTAAGCCATACAATATGGGCTTAGTCTTAGCTTGCCTTCCTTAAAAATGCACCTTACAATGATCAGATTATGTTCATAAATCATCATAAGCTCCAAGCATTCACTGAAATTTAAAATATATGTCCTTAATGACTCACATAGGTTGATGTTTATTGTTCTCTATCCGACATTTGTTATATTCATGGTCAGTATCATTTTGGCAGTGCCTTGACGTGGTATTTATTTGAGGAAGCAAAATCCCTTTTAGGGATGAAGCACCTGGGCCTGGCTGCTTAATGGAACAGCTTTAACATTAAGTAAATAAACAGCTTGCATTTGAAAGGTGTGTGTGTGTGTGTGTGTGTGTGTGTGTGTGTGTGTGTGTGTGTGTGAGAGAGAGAGAGAGAAAGAGAGAGGGGGAGTGTATTTGTGCCATGGGGAGGAAAGGAGATATGCCTACACTGGTTAGCTGAAGTTTTGTTGTGGCTTTTAAACTCTGTAATAATAGTTCGACTTTGGACTTTGTTAAAGGTGAAGTGTGTAATTTCTGCGCCGCTTTTGGCACCAAATGGAACTGCAAAAATATTGTTTATGCAATAAATGTAATGCACTAATGTTCCTTTGTATTGAAAGGTAACTGATTTCACAATGGCATATATAAAAAACATTGCTTTGGTTGATGATTTATACAAAGGTCCTACTTTAGTACTATTTTAATGGTGCTTTAAGTTAGTTTTTTTTCAAACTGGATTCAAATTTCCAAGGTGTCTTTTAAAAATTTTTTTGAACTGATTCAAAATTGATTGATATATTTGGTTCAAAAAATAAACTGAAAATTGTAAAAAGGTAAAGGTTTTTGGCTGACCGTTGATATAGCAAATATGGAAGTGATACTATAATATTAAACTGTTGAGCATAAAAAATATAATATAAATATATATAAATATAAAATATACTACAGGTTTTTTTTATGAAATATTCAAATAATAATATATATCTTGTGTGGGATTGCGAAGTATATTAAGATTGTAAGAAGATTCTGACTGTCATTTGAAATGCTGTATGAGAATCAGGGGGGTCTGCAAACCGTTTGCATCCTTGGATCCAAAAAAAAAAAAAGACGAAGAAATGTCTTTTTAAAAAAAAATTTAAATCCCTCTCTTTTGAACTTTTTCTGGGCTGTAATATGTAATCTTTTGAGCTAAAATTATATATAATACTGAAACATAACTTCAATTAATGTTATTACATGGACAAAATAGCATGCATTTTATTTGTCTCTGACTTTTTTTTTTCCTCACTGTAGACTGAAAGCTAATATATCAAACAAAAAAAGTGAACAGGCACATTAAAAGCAGATCTATTTAATGTGTGTTTTGCACCAGGTCGTGGACTGGCCGCTTTAGTTGTTATTCATAAACACAGTCCTCCCAAGCTCGGGGGAGGGAGGGAAGGGGAAAAAAAGAAAGAAGACGTGGAAAAAAAGAAAAAGAAGCAAAGAGCTTAAGTCCAGGACTGAAAACAGGAATGACAAACACCATTAGCTGAAAAATTTCCATCTCATTGCAACTATGTTATTGTTTACTTTAGCATACACATCCTAATATGGTTTCATCTCTGTTAAAACAGTGCAGAAGGAAGGCCAGGGGTCCGGCCCAGGGTAGAGGCCTTTAAACTGCCACTTAGACAATAAGAAACAAATGTCACAGGCCTTGCCTTTGATTATTACATTATTCAACCTTACCCATGTCTCGGCACGTGTTTGCTAATGATATTTAGGCTTTTTCCCTTGGTGAGTTCTCTTTCTCTGGGTCTATAGCCACTCATATTTCATCCATCCTTATGAAATGGCTTCATTAACACCGGTGTGTTTGCTGCGTTAACCAATTTCCTATTGAAACAGGAAGTTGGAGCAAGCCATTTCAAGACAGCCAGTAGCCAATAGCCTTTAGTTTGCATTTACAGTCAGTTTCATTAAGCCTAGGGATATTCTAATTCTAGAGAGCATTTACTTAGACAAAAATGAGTGCAGGATGATTCATTTTCCCTAAATGTTATTTTTATTTAGTTGTATTTTATTATATTTTGGCATTATGATAGAAATGGAAGAAATATATATACAGTCTAAATTATATGTATATTTACAGTCTAACAGTCTAAAACAATTTTAGGGTTATTATTAAATTATTCATTTGTCATTATCAATGCTTTATTTTATTTTATTGTCATGAAATACCTTTCTTTTAAATTATTATTCATTAATCATAATCAGATATTTTTGTTAATTTTCCCTAATTTAATTTAATTTAATTTTTTTTTTTTTTTTTTTTTTTTTTTTTTTGGG
>JAFVLL020024224.1:0-11805 GCA_021397915.2 Tor tambroides | reverse complement strand
CATGTCCTTATTTGTATATTTGTAATAGTTATATATATATATATATATAAAAATGGTATTTATCTGTACTTCACATCCGACTGTTAGTGTTTAGTGTTATCTGTATACACCAAGGGTCTGAGAGTAACGCAATTTCAATTCTCTGTATGTATGTGCTGTACATGTGGCAGAATTGACAATAAAGCAGACTTTGATAAAATATTTCTAAAGCTACAATTTGTAATGTCTACTTGATACTTTCTCATTTAACACAAAAATAGCTGTTTAAATAATCTTTCGTGGGTATTTTCAGTCAAATTTATTTAGCAATTAATTGCGATTAATCAAAACATCATGTAATTAATTAGATTAAAAATGTTAATCGACTGACAGACCTAATTTTAACATGTCACGAACATACTTTGATATTCGCAGTGATGGATAAAGTTCCTGAAAGCCACACTTAAGTAAAACTACAGATATCTTACCAGAAAATGACTTTGGTAGAAGTTGAAGTCACCGTCTAGAATATTACTATGTATGATATTAACTGTACTTAAGTATGAACTTTTTTTTAATATATCAAACGTACTTAAGTATTGAAAGTAAAAGTACAGGTAAATGCAAAATGGAAAAGGAGCAAATATATGTATATAAAAATGTTAACATTATTTAATAAAAAAATTAATAAATAAAACATGGCCACAATTTAGCTAAAACAATGGAACTAAAAAGAAGGAAAGGATTAATAAAACGTCCTCATGTTTAAACTCAGTAGTTCTCTCATTATAATCAACACGTGATGTAAATAAGAGATTGTGAGTGCAGAGCTTCACAGATTATTACAGAAGTTTGTGAGATTGTGATGAACTGAAGTGAGTTACAGCTTTTTAGTGATTATAAAGGGAGCACTCTTTGATATAATCCATTCAGAATTTGTATAAAACTCTTGTTTTTCATGCTGCTAAGAGGAGCCACATACACACTGCAGACATTCAGGAATTATATCTGCAGGATTCACTCTCAATATTATAATGATTGATACAGAAAAGCAATGAACAGGAGAAAAATATCATCTGTGGAAATCTGTGTCTGTGAATCTGTGGCCACTTCTGATGTAAAAACAGGAAAAGGGGAGTTCTGTAAACGGTCAAATACATGATATACAGCATGTCGCTTCGTTACTGAATGAATGAATGAATGAATGACGTGACGCCTGGCTCATTAAAACAGTGATTTGCTGCCACCTATTGGTGGTTTTATTTTTAAATCTACAAGTAGTCTATCACTTTGATTTGCCATCATTTATTGCTTTATTTATTATATTAATAATACACTTAATGGAATGCTAAGAATATGACATAAAACATGACATACAATGAATAAGGATAGAGCATCTTTGCCTCTATAAAGGTAAAAAATGCAGCTGTAAATCAGTTTGAGGGGGCAAATATTGTCCTTTAATAGAAAAGGTGTGACTGCGGTCTAAGTGGAAGAGAGGGGTACGCTGCTGTAAAAAGTTTGAGAACCACTGCTCTTTCTAAAAGAAGAACAATTATGGTGTAACATAAATCAAGCTGTTCTGCAGAATTCACACAAAACTCAAATCCTATCTGTTCAACCAGTACTACCGGTTTCTTCTTAACTGTTATGCTCACTGCTGTATTTGACTGTCTGCATTATTACTGTGTAGGGCTGCACGATATATTGTTTCAGCATCGATATCGTGATGTGTGATGTTCAGTATAGATACTGATCGTTATATTTAAACTGATTGTTTTCTTTGCTCACACACAAACACCGTGTCTCCTCCGGACGCGACAGCTGTGCAGAGAGACACATTTTAAACAAATTTAGCAGCAGAGCTACTGCAAGTGATTTTCAGTGCTGGAAATACATTTATCCTTCTTTGAAACTTCTGCGTCGTCGAGGAGAGCACAGGTCACGGTTGCTTAGTAACAACAGACTTCATGAAATCACAAGCTAAAACTCTATAAATAAAGTGTTGTATAAATGTGTGTCCTGTCATTATAAAACTCTCCTGTAACTCACCAACTGTGAAGTGGAGCAGGACAAGTGCGAGCATTTGTGAAATTAATTTGATCACAAAGCTGACAGAGTAAATATGAGTTCAAAAACTAGACCTATATCACTCATAATATTCCCATTCACAGTAATCCACCTTTTCTATGGTTTTATTTATTGTATGGTATGGTATAATGCAGACTTCTGTAAATGTATAATAATGTAAAATACTGGCTAGTGCTGTACAGTAAAGAGTAAACACACTTCAAGCACTGCCTTCACTGTAATAGTTCACTGTAACAGCAGTCAAACAGCTGGAACATTAAGCATTTATGATCAATAATTACTGAAGATTAAATGTGATAATCCTATATTATTATTGCTATTAATATTACCAGTAATGCATGTGATTATTTTATCTTCATTCACAGTGAAAATGTCTGAATTGCAGCTTTACTGATCAATGGTGTCGAGCGTCTCTTTGCTGCAGCTGCTGCTGATTTAATGAACCAGTTTCTCATGTGACTGGGTTGTGTTTACCGCGGTGATAACAGACATTTTACTCCACTATCTACTGCATTAAAAAGACCTGTCGTGACTCCTTTAAGATTCTGGCCTGTTATTTAGGAGAAAATCTCTCATTCAGGAACATTTATTTTAAAGGTGTCAGATTCATTATTAAATATGATACTTTAGTTAATGATTAAACACTCACAGAGCTTTTCTGCAGTTGATCACAGCTGGTATCAGTCTTCTTCTCCCCTCATCTGATGTGTTGTATTTCATGAGGTTCAGTTCATCCAGCGGCTCCTCTGACATCTGAAGCATGTAGGCGATTGTTGAGCAGTGAGCAGGAGAGAGTTTCTCCTCTGAGTGTTTGTCTGATTTCACAAACTCCTGAATCTCTCTGGACAGAGTCTGATCTTTCACTTCCAGCAGACAGAGGAACAGATTGATGGACTGACCAGCTGAGAGACGATAACTATTATGTGCATCTTTGATCATCTCTTTAATGTCCTGTGTGGTTTCTCTGATGCTCTCTGAGCTGTTCTCTGTGTGTGTCAGTAGATCCTGTAAGAGTCTCTGATTGGACTCCAGTGAGACGCCCAGCAGGAACCGCAGGAACAGATCCAGACGTCCATTCTTACTGTAAAGGGCTTTATCTACTGCTGATCTTAGTACGTCATACAGAGAGACTTTATCAGACATATCATATCCATATTCATATACATTCTCAAATCTGTAAAATCTGAATTCACGCAGTGGCTCCTTGTTCTTCATTAAATAGCAGTAAAACACATAGAAAGCAGCGAGAAACTCCTGAACGCTCAGATGAATGAAGCTGTAGACTTTCCTCTGATGAATCACAGATTCCTCCTTAAAGATCTCAGTGCAAATCCCAGAATACACTGAGGCGTCAGTGACGTCTATGCCGCTCTCAATCAGGTCCTCCTCATAGAACATCACATTGCCCTTCATCAGCTGTTTGAAAGCCACTTCAGCAAGTTTCACAATCACTTCTCTGTTGGACTGCAGGAGTTTCTCTGGATCTCTCTCTTCATACTTCTGGTTCCTCATGTTGATCTGAATCAGCAGGAAGTGGATGTACATTTCAGTCAGAGTTTGAGGGATTTCTGCACTCAGATCTTCTTCCAGGAGCTTCTGAAGCACAGTGGATGAGATCCAGCAGAAGACGGGGATGTGGCACATGATGTGGAGGCTTCTTGCTCTTCTGATGTGTGAGATGATTCTGCTGGCTTGATGCTGGTCACTGATTCTCTTCCTGAAATATTCCTCCTTCTGAGGCTCATTGAATCCCTGAATTTCTGTCAGACGGTTGATGTATTTGGAGGGGATCTGATTGGCTGCTGCTGGTCTGGAGGTGATCCAGATGAGAGCAGAGGGAAGCAGCTCTCCTTTCATGAGCTTTGACATCAACACACCCACTGATGAAGTCACATCACAAACTTTCTGAGTGTCTGAAAATTTCAGTGCGATTCTGCTTTCATCCAGACCATCAAAGATGAACACAACTTTACACTCCTCATAAATCTTTGAGTCCAGATCTTGAAGTTCAGGATGAAAGTCCAGCAGAAGTCTGTGAAGACTGTACTGATGATCTCGGATCAAGTTCAGCTCTCGAAATGGAAGCACAAACATGAAATCTACATCCTGATTGGCTTTTCCCTCGGCCCAGTCCAGGATGAACTTCTGCACAGAGACGGTTTTTCCGATTCCAGCGATGCCTTTAGTAAGAACAGTCTTGATTTGGTCTTTCTCCTCACATCCTGGTTCAGCTGAGGCTTTAAAGATGTCATTGCAGTAGATTGGAGTGTCTTGTGAGTGTTGTGTTCTGGCTGTTTTCTCCATCTGTAAAACCTCATGTTCTTCATTCACTCCTTCACTCTCTCCCTCTATGATGTAGAGCTGTGTGTAGATCCTGTTCAGGAGGCTTTCATTCTCCTGGAGTTTCAGTCCCTCAAATAATCTCTCATACTTGTTCTTCATGCTGGTTTTGAGCTGGTCTTTGACTCTCTGTAGTTCATCATTCACTGGTTGATCATGTTTATTCAGAGACGCTGTAACGCTCGTGTTGTTCAGACAGAAGACAGAGGCTCCTCCAGAGATGCTTCGCTCTCCATCTGCTCTGCTGAAATATCACAAGAAGAACTGATTACACATATCTGAAAATAAAGGATGTGTAAATTAATCTAAATCGATAGAGATGTCAGTCTAGTATTTTCAGTATAATTTCAGTTTATCTGTGAAGTAATATGTATTGTATAATAATTTGAGTACATGTGTTCATTGTGTCGAGTTCTGTTTGTGTGCACTGAGTGTGTTTTTGACTCCCATAAATCAGTTCAATCATCACTACACGTTTATCCTCACCTGGGGTCAGAGGTCACTGGATCATCACTGAATTTAGGAGGAGGACCCATGGATCTGTCACTCTTCAGAGACACACAGCTGTGATCAGGAGATGAAGATCTCTTCCTCCTCCTGAAGATCCTGATAAACACACAGACATAACTCTTCCTTTAGTTCTGTCTGCTGTTTCATTTATTATAAAAACCATCTATAATGCGAGTAAACCTTCACTCTGGGTCATGTCCTGTTTTTCAGATCTGTTTTTAGTGTCCTGACTTATTTAGAAAAAATCATGTTTTATCCCGTATTTCAAAATTTCTTTACGACTGGGTGATCAAAACAAGTAGTAATTGTGTTCTGTCATACGAGAACAGCCTAATCAAAGGTAACCAAGCTTGTCATATAACAAAATTACTATCCAATCACAATTAGTTATTGATTAACTTGCAGTGAGTGAATCACACTGAATGACACACACCAGAAGCGCTCTCTCGATCCGTTCTCTCAGGTCTCCTTGCACCTGAATTGTCAAATACACACACAGTTGTCAAAATGTCCATCGTGTGGAGTGTCTCACGTAAATAAAGTGTCTGTTATGGCTTAAGTGAACTTAAAAAGGTGGGTGAAAACCGAATGTGTGTCAGTAGCCTATATTGCATCCATACATATATATTTAAATATATTCGGTTTTATTTATTTACGCTATTGCTAATTGATTTGTTTGTTCCTATTTTATTACTTACTGTTTACTTGTCTTTAAAGGTGCAGTAGGTAAGATTGCCAGCTAGCGGCTGAAAGGGGTACTGCACACATTTCAGAGTAGAATTACTGGCTATAGCATTATTTTTCAGAGAAACAGCTATGTAAACATAACATGTTTCCTAAATATCTATAAACATATTATGTTATTTTTTGGCTTTAGAAGAGTCAAAAACTTACATACAGCACCTTTAACAATTTAATGTTTCAAAATTTATATTAGCCTGGTTGTTTTTTTTCTGTGGTATTTTTTTGGTAAAACCAAATTCAAAAGACAGAATAAATATGTTTGACATCTAAATGTTTGACTTAATTTTTTATTTTATGGATTTTCTGATTTTATTGGAATCGGAATTAGGAATCGATAAGAATCAGAATCAATAAGCAGAATCAGAATCGGATTTGATAAAATTTAAACGATACCCAACCCTAGTTATATATGATTAAATACAAGATTAATAGTAGTTTTTAAGATTGATGTGTTTGGAATTGGTAAAATGTGTTTGGAAAAAAATATGATCAGAATGTCAACTTTCATAATTATGCATGCACTGTATTTTTCCTCTTCCGCTGTCATTGGTAATGCAGGGAATGTTGTGATTGGTTGTCAAGGCGGCCAATCAGAATTTAGCAGCCTCGTCTCTGATTGGCTGGAATTATGGCATATTGTAACGCCGTGTTGTGTTGAGCAAGCGAGCTGTCGGCATTTAGAGAGCACTGAGAGCAGGTATCAGGGGAGCAAGCTAGAGAAACACTGCATGCACAAAAGAGAAGGTCTGCACACATCCAAAAACTTATTTTAAATGCACAATTGATTTTTGTGCGCTGAAATACTGTCTTCTTTCTGAGATGAACATTTTCTCCACAAAACTTTGTGCGTTTAAAATATGATTTTTCGTGCGCAGAATTGTGGCAGAGCTATAACCCCATATTCACAGTGTGTGTGTGTGTGTGTGTGTGTGTGTGCACTTGGATGGGTGAAAAGCAGAGCACAAATTTTGTGTATGGGTTGCCATATTTGGCAACAAGTCACTCACTTTCTTTCACTTTACTGGACTATATCTCACCTGGGGTCAAAGGTCACTGGATCATTACTGAAAGTAGGAGGAAGAGGCATTGATCCGTCACTCCTCAGAGAAACACAGCTGGGATCAGGAGATGAAGATCTCTCTCTGTTCTCCATAATGACAAACTGACTTCGCACCTGCATATGGAGACATAAGAGAACAAATGACACATAATAGTGATTATTACTGCAGTAAATCTTAACGCTACACACACACACACAATGAGATTGAAGAGAATGTGGAGTTGCAGCAGGATCTTTTTCTTCTGAATCCATAAAGTGACGGTTTACTGACTTAGTTATATAATTTAGCGTTTTCATGTTTTTTACCTCTCTGAAGTATATTTATTATTTACAGGCCAAAAAATGTTTAGGGTGTGATATCTCAAGCATTATAGAAATTACTTGAGATATCACACCCTAAACATTTTTTGGCCTGTAAATAATAAATATACTTCAGAGAGGTAAAAAACATGAAAACGCTAAATTATTTCCCAGACCTTAGATTTATGTGACCAGCAGCTAATAATGAAGATTTGAAGTAAACCTCAGTCACACATTAATTCTGAATCAGTGCTGATTCTGCTTCAGTTCATCTCTTGTCATGTAATGATTGTCATGAGATATTAAACTGAACTAACAGAGGCTCTGAATAACTGCATGAAGAGATACTGTATATATCTCATGATTCAGTATCAGAACTGGAGAGAGACAGAGTGAGAGAGAAAGACAAACTGGCCAATATTTAATATCGGAAAAAAGTTCAATTCTGCACGCTTATGCAAACATGTTATTGTTATAGGCTTTTCATTTATGTTTTTCCCTCCTAAAATACTGTTAAGACTCTACTTTTATTGAAATGATCCGTCACACAATTAGATCATGAAAACCACAGGTAAAACCACACACAGAAGCTCAATACCATGGTACAATCTAATGGTTTCTGAGGTATTTGAGCGCTGTTCCGTTATATTTACTTTCACTTTCGATGCGATTCATTTCATGAGCGTCAGTTTTTGTACTTTTCAGTGAACACCAGCAGAGTTACGATCTTATAAATACACAGAATATCATATAACAACATGACACGATATTAAATAAACCCTGATCACTGAACTTACCGTCAAAGACGATCCTTCATGAAGGGTTTTAACTTCCAGCGTCTTCTCTGTTCTAACGGAAAAGTTTGATTCTCGGAGCTTCCTGTGGCTTTGGGAATATCGCTCTGCAGGACCTTTAAATGTGCTCTCCATTCAGTGCCTGATTAGAAAACATACTAACTCACTGTCTTAACTATGTAAATATAATGATTTTAAATTATATATTGGTAAATAAATGAAGCTAGAGCTTGAAGAACGATCTTCACTGAAGCGCATTCAAATCTCAGCACGTTCCTCACTCAAAACAATGGCCACGTACACACTGCAAGTTTCAGGAGTGACAACCGCATTTAAATGCTGGAGTGAGTCCCGTAAATTACCGTTCCATGTGTGTACGGAACAGCACTGACTCTTGCATTTGTAACCATCGCAACATTTTGTCGTTTTGCAGGAGTGAATAAAATTTTAGCCGTTTGTTATTTGCCATTTTTTTGACTAAAGACTCTGTATATCCGCCGATTTTAACTAAACTACCGCTGATACTGCGTTGTGTTTATGCTCAGGAGGCTGCTTTAGAGAGCGGTGTCTTGCAGTGTTGCCATGTCCTCATATTTACAAGCGCTTTTAGGCATGTTGTTTGGTCTTATCTCATAAAGATAGGCACTTTATGAAGTTAATAAAGTGGTCTGTTGCGGATATGAGGTATATGTTGTTGTTGTTTTGGTGTTATAAAACAAAGCATTTGGGTGTTTTAGTGTTTTTTTTTTTGCTTGTCCTTGTTTGTTGTTGTTTTTTTTCTATGAAGATCTGGCAACACTGACACTTTACTGCAGGGCTCATGAGCGCAGCTAGCCCTGTGCTAAGTTAAGACTTCTTTCACTGTTATTTTCTTGCATCTTACATACAGACGAAGACACTGATGCACGTTCAAATACGTCATTAACAACTAGTTGTTCAGTTCGGTTCCGTACAGACTGCGTAGTATTTCTGTAAATGCGGTTGTCACTACCCGTATTTTTCGGGAGTTAATGCGGTTGTGGAATGCGGTTGTTACTCCCGTAACAAATAAGGATATTACCAATACTGTAATGCAACTTGGCAGAGGATGCAGAATTTATTTATTTATTTACAGTAACTGACAGTATATTTCAAAGTGTGTTTACTATATAGCTATTCTGTTGTTTGGTTTTTGAACTTTTCTCTTCTAGTGCTTTTCATCTACTGTAAGATCTCTTTACAGTAGTGTAATGAAAGTAAACGTTTCGTTCTCTTTTGTCAGACTCAAACTTTGACCTCAGATGACACACAGATCTGTCAAATACACAGACTACTTTCCTGACTAGAGAACACTAGTGAGATCAATTCAAAACACTGTTACAAAAACCTGCTTTTGGGAAACAGGAATCCTTTTGCTCGTCAGTGTCTGTTACAGTATACGGCATAAATAGAGCGGTGCAGATACAGTAAAATTCAGCAATAAACTTTAAGAAAATTTACTTTCATTACACTACTGTAAAGAGATCTTACAGTAGATGAAAAGCACTAGAAGAGAAAAGTTCAAAGACCAAACAACAGAATATACAGTAAACACATACTGGAATAAACTGTCAGTTACTGTAAATAAATTCATTCATTCATTCATTTATTCATTCATTCATTCAGCATCCTCAGCCAAATTGCCGTACAGTATTGGTAGTATCCTTATCTGTTATAGCAGTTTCTTAGTCCTCTGAAAAAGACTTCTCTGCCTCGCCTAGACAGTTGTCTCTCAGTTCTGCACAAATACAGTACATGTAAGCACTACTTGGCTACAAATCAGTTCAACAGTAATGAGTTTGAGGCTGTACAGTATTTACTGTACATAGAATAGTGAAAGTTGTCTCATCTGAAGTACTGCTGCTATGTACTGTGATTATATTGTATGTATAAGTAGTATTGAAACCTTGTAGCTGAGCCTGTAGACCAACTTCCCTCATGCTCAGTCCATGCAGAAGAACATGGTCAACTATTGTGCTTTGTATTTCATCAGGAACAAATGACCTTTGACCTCATCCCCTTCATTTTTCTTTTCCTCTCCTCTTCCTCTTTGTCTCTCACTACCAGGATTCATTTTCCCAAACACATAATCACTTGTGCTGTTGTTCACATCATCCTGAGATCCTGACCTGTGTGTCATCAGTTTTACTACTGAATGTTCACACAGGGATAAATGTGTGCTGTTTGAGTTCATTTTTTGATCGTGTGTTTGTGTTTTATAAATGAGAACATGGTTAAAGCTGTGCAAAATGATGGCGTTTTTGTGTAGAGTTTTGCAGAAAACACTGAGCAGATTGGAACGTGTGTGAAAGCAGGTGAAATGTGTTAAAAGTTTTGAGAAACGTGTCTTTGTTTGGAGAACTGTATGAATGGTTTGGAAAATTGGGCCAAATTAATTAGTTGTAGTGTGTTAGCAATCACAGTACTTCTGATTTCATCTGAAATGACTGTTCTTGTACTTCCTCCTCCTCTTCCTCTGCCTCTCAGTTTGATCGATGCACACATGCCATCTGTGCACTTTGTACTGGCTTAGCTTATATTTTGTAAACAAGTGTGAACAATTTTGAATTATTGCGTGTAAACGATGACAGCTGTGTTGCAGCTGTGCTTAACTTTTGCTTTCTTGTGTTTAGGGTTTTGCATCACAAGTTCATCACAATGCAAACTGTGTCTAAGTGAGCGAGAATCTGTTTATAGTTTTGCAAAAAGAAGGCATGAGATCTGCAAACAGTGTCTAAACTGCTTGAACCTTGTTTAAGGTTTAGCAGAAAGAGTTATTTATTTGACAAATTGGTTTAGGGTATTGAGAATTTGGTTCAGAGAATAGGATTTAGTGTCTTAGCAGATGTGAAAAACTAATATTTTTGGATACTGATGACATTCTTAGATGAATAAAAAGTTAAAAGGTGAATACTATGCGTGACAACTGACATGGAAAAGTCATACAGCCTTTAAAAACCTGTAAAATGTTGATTTGTTCATTTGAAAATGCATATAAATCATTTCAGATTTTTGTTGACAGATTATGAAATGTAATAAAATGACAAATAAAGAAAAAGAAAAAGACGTAAGTACATGTTAACACTTAAAATACACTGAAGAAAAATTAAAAAATGTGTGGTTAAACACTTTTTAAGATGCTGAATTGAATTGAATTGAATTGAACTGAGCTGGATGATGTTTCTATACAGCCGAATTGAGCTAATTGATGATCTTTACAATGAGACTCAATCAACAGTATTTTCCTGTTGATCACTGTAGGCTGCTTTGAAATAACCTGTACTGTATAAAGCTCTCTAAAAAAATAGCCTGATCTGACTACACCTCAATGACTTTTGATATTTTTGGTCTATAAAGTTTTACATATTTATCTGCTTTTACTTTAAATTGGTGTACATTGTCAGTCACGCGTTTTGCCATCTCAAAGTTGCAAATGATTGCCCTAATCAAGGCGTCATACACTGAATGAGCTTCTTGTGCTGCGTCCAATCCAATGACAAACCCTACAGCTGCTCCTACAACGGGAAAAGCTAGAATGAAGGCTAGTAGGAATATTGGCCCAGCAACTAATGCTGCTGTTCCTGTAACAAGTGTCCCCACAAAAAAATAGTTGTTCAAAGTTCGTGATTTGGGTCCACAAATAAAAATCAGAATTGAAACCAACAGAACTGTAAACGCCAGACTACCACCAATCGCCATCCCTGCCATCGCTCCTATAATGTCGTGAGATGGTTTGGCTGTTGGAAGAAGATACATGCTATTAGACTTCATAAAAAACTTGTTTTTTTTCCTCCTCCTCCTTCTTTCTTATGACATTGTAAATATCTTTTAAATTCGAATATGTGGTACTTTTCACTGAGAGAAATTATTATTCATATATGTGACCCTGGACCACAAAACCAGTCATAAGTGTCAATTTTTCAAAATTGAGATTTATACATCATCTGAAAGCTGAATAAATAATCTTTC